>MDKI01104021.1:0-71557 GCA_005239505.1 Nicotiana paniculata | reverse complement strand
GGAGGTTTCTTATGAGCTGGCCTTGCCTCCCAGTTTATCAGGAGTTCATCCAGTTTTTCATGTCTCCATGCTTCGAAGGTACCACGCCGACTTCTCTCACGTGGTTGATTTCAACACTATTCAGCTGGATGAGAGGTTGGGCTACGAGGAGGAGACAATTGCTATTATTGATAGACAGGACAACCAGTTGAGGTCCAAGAGAGTTTCTCCTGTAAAGGTTCGGTGGAAGGGCCATCCAGTTGAGGAGGCAAACTGGGAGTCCGACGAGGACATGCGGAGAAGATATCCACACATATTCAGCACTTCAGGTATGATTCTAGACCCGTTCGAGGACGAACGTTTATTTAAGAGGTGGAGAATGCAACGACCAGACCGGTCGTTTTACATTATCGGACTCCGTTCCCCTAAATGAAACTTCCCATAGGTTTTTTTTTTATGATTTATGACTTGCGGGGACTGGTGGTCCGGGATTCGGAGGTGTTTAGAGTGCTACAGGAACAAATGGTTCCTTAAGGTTGGCCTTTAAGGCCAAGTTTGACTTCGGTCAATATTTTGGGCAAACGACCTTAGAATCAAGTTTTGTTGGTTTCGATAGCTTCGTGTGATGATTTTGGACCTGGGCGTATGCTCAGAATAGGTTTCTGATGACCCGGGAGAGTTTCAGCGCCCAATATTGAAATAAGAAGTTCCTTAAGTTCTTATTGTGATTTTGGATGTGTTTTTGTGTTATCGAGGTCCGAACGGAATTTCAAGATCGGGAATAGTTCCGTTATGTCATTTATGACTTGCCTGCAAAATTTGGTGTCATTGCGAATAGTATACGTCAGTTCGGCGCGTTGTTATCGAAGTCTAGAAAACTTAAAGTTCCTAAGTTTGGTTCTTAGGGTTTTGAGGTGTGATTTTGAGTTTTAGCGTTGTTTTGGGTGTTCCAAAGGCTCGAGCGAGTCCGTATTATGATTTGGGACTTGTTGGTATATTTGGACGAGGGCTCGGGTGGGCCCAGGGGACTCCCGGGCAACCAACGGGGCTAAAACCAGCTAAAATAGTTGCTGGTGCACCTGATCTGGTGTGACCGCAGGTGCGGTTGCCCAGTCGCAGGTGCGGGACCGCTCCTGCGGTCCCAAGCATCGCAGGTGCGACCCCAGATGAGGTCCCCTTTTCTCGCAGGTGCAAACAAAAGTCCGCATGAGCGGAACCGCTGGTGCGTCCATCTCTCCGCAAGTGCGAACCCAGCACTTCCTGTCATGTTCCGTAGGTGCGAGCCCCAGCTCGCAGGCTCGAGACTGCAGGTGCGGTCCCCGAGCCGGAGGTGTGGAATCTCTGTAGGCCAGGCAGTATATATTCTTTGAAACTTGGGATTTCACCCCCTTCATTCATTTTCCTCCACCATTAGAGTCTTGTGAGCTTGGGAAGAACTCACCACAACCTAGATACTGTCAAGGTAAGTTAATTCCACCTCAACACTAGTTTAATTCATGATCTTCTAGCTAAATCAACTACTATATCATTCAAAAATCAAGATTTGGGTAGTAATTTAGGGTTCTGGAGAAATTGGTGAATTACCCATTTATTTCTATAAATCAAAGTAGAAATCGTATATTAACGATCCTTAGGCTTCGGGTGAGCGATTCCTCTGTGTGTTTTCGGAATTCGAGCGTGCGGGCTCGGGGTTGGATTTAGGGAATTCTTCAAGAATGTTAAATTATTGAATAAATAGGATAATTTCCCTACTTTGAGCATGCATTGATGTCACTGTACCATATTTGGCTAGTTGTGAGTCCTCGGGTGTAGAGTTCGGAGCTCGGGCACATCCTTGGTCCGAGGGGTAGATTCGACACGAGGTGAGTCTCTTTTCTAACCTTGTAAGGGGAAATTGTCCCCTAGGTGATTTAAATGCTATATGTGATAATTTGGTAGGGCTACGTACGTACAAGGTGATGAGAGTCCATACGTAGCGATTATCACTATTATGTCCGGGTAGTTAGGCCCACATCATGCCTTGTGTTTTACTTGATAGGAACTATATGCGTAATGAATTAACGTTACATGTTTCTAATGTCCCCGAAGTTATGAAGTGTGAGAAAAACTTGTAAGAAATTGTTCACGGAAAAGTATTCTCTTTTAAAAAGGAATAATGTATGTGCATGTGACCGCTTTGCAATTTACATTCTGCAAGCGGAGTGTGATTTCCCCCACTCTTATGGGAACGGGCCGTACGCCACGGAAGATTGAGAGATGCACTTTTGGTATGGGCCTTTCGATCCTCGGCAGTGTATAGAGAGGGATTGAGAGATGCACTTTTGCTACGGGCTGTTCGATCCTCGGCAGTGCATAGAGATGTTGAGAAATGCACTTTTGGTACGGGCCGTTCGATCCTCAGTAGTTCATAGATGTGAGTACTTTGTGGAGAGGTGCACTTTTGGTACGGGCCGTTCGATCCTCGGCAGTACACGGACATGACTATCTTATGACTCCGGCCGGTTGTCCTTACCCTGCATGCGTATGATTTATTTATTACTAAACTCATGGATATTGACCTGACAGATATTTGGGGAAAAAGTGAAGTGGTAATTGTTTTATTTATTCCCAGTATTCTTCCTGGATTTCATTATCTTACATATATACTTGTTGCTTCACTGTCTTTACATGCCTACTGTTTCCATTACATTCTGTTAAATTATATTGTTGGACCTTAGTGAGTGTCATGACGACCTCTCGTCACTACCTCTTCAAGGTTAGGCGGGATACTCACTGGGTACATATATATTTATGTACCATGCTGCACTTCTGTACTAAATTGTACAGGTTCTGAGGCTGGTGCTTCTGGTTATCCGACCGGATCTTGACATATATTCTGGACCTGACTGCACGGTGAGGTGCATCCTTTGACGATTCTCAGCAGTTCTATGGAGTTATATTTTGTTTATTTTTGTCTACTTCTCTCATCAGACAGCAGTACAGTTTGTATCATCTTTTGTATATTCTACTAGTTTGCCTGTTGACTTGTGACACTAGTTCCTATCACGCACATAGTAGACTCTTTAATTTTGGAACTGTATATATTGGATCATGATCATTGTGGTTGTATTTACGTAATTTGGTTAATGTTTCCGCTTTTATTTAAATGATCTAAGCTTACAACTTTGGGAATATGTGGGGTTGGTATGTTAAGTAAGGATAATTTCACTAGTAAACAACTGTTGGCTTGCCTGACTCCGGTGTTGGGTGCCATCACGACCTGTGTTGGATTTTGGGTCATGACACGTCACTACTTCACCGAGGTTAGTCTTGATACTTACTGGGCATTGTTGTGGTGTGCTCATACTACACTTCTGCACATTTTGTGCAGATTTCAGGTTTTGGGTAGCCGGCCGATCGATAGTTAGTAGCGCGGTTGCTATTGTGGAGACTCAAGGTAAAACTGCTACAGCATTCGCGGGTTTCGGAGTCACCGTCGTATTTTTTTTCATACACTGATGTACTTATTTCTAAACATTGGTATTTAGGAGTTATAGCGTACACCTCCGTAAAGCTTACGACTTTTACTACAGGTTTTGGGAATATATTCATTGTATAAAGAATTCTTTTTCAGAAAATATTAGATTTTATTTATTATTGTTGCTATTCCATAAATGTTAGGTACCTAGTCTTAACGAGGGGAAATTTGGGTCGTGAAAACTTTATACTTATAAGAACCGATGATTTAATCTTTCATGTATAAGCTAAACTCTATACACTAAAGCATCTACTATATAAGCAAAGGACACAGACTAATATATGATCTATTTTAAACTTTATTAACATTGAAAGAACAATTATATCATAATAAATACTACGTCTAAATCAAACTCATGGTTAATAGTATATATTCCAAAAATCTCACACTTAAACTTTTAACCATGACAATTGTTAGAATATACTATATCTAAACGCATGGTTAATAGTATATGCCCGAACAATCTCCCACTTAGACTCATAATCATGCATCTACAGCTTTCTCATGCATTCTTTTACATGACTATTAAAAGTGTTCACCAAATAAGGTTTTGTTAAAGAATCTTGCCAAGTTATTTCTGATGCAATATTTGTCCAGTAGTGCTTTGTCGTAGCTATCTAGTTTGGTATTAAACTCTGTAAGGATCGTGTTACCGAAACTATCCCGAGAGTGTATACCGAACTATGATTTTCCTTAGTATTCTCCCACTACGATGAAGTACTACTAATATTACCTTCATTATCTTAAGGTATTGAAATAGTAACTACTTCTTACCATAGTGTTCACTGTTCAAACATCACTCCTACTCGACAAAGGCATAATCTGTCTATCAACGTTCTCCCACTACTTAAATTCAATGGAACGTCAACTCCGATGTGTGGTTTTTGATGTTCTTGAACATCTAGTTATTTCTTTGCCTAGTTCCTGTAAAAATAGTTTACTTCTAGGAACATGATTTATCGAACAATCCTTAGAAAAACGTATTTGTTTTAACAATTGTCTTATATTCTTTAGGACAATAAAATAAACCCCCATTTATTTTCTTGAATATTCAATAAACATGCACCTATCCATTCTTAGTTCCAGCTTACATATACGCTTTCCCTTTCAGCATATGTGCTAGACAATCCTATATCTGAACATGTTATAGACTGAGCTTACATTCAGTCCACAGTTCCATAGATGTCACATGTACTAACTTAGAAGAAACTAAATTCAGAATGTAATTTGCAGTTTCTAAGAAATATTCCAAAAACGAATAAGGCAAACCTGAATAACTCTTCATTAATCTATCCATGTCCAAAGAGACTTATTTCTTTTTTCTACCACACCATTCTATTATAGAGTTTACAGTGTAGACAATTGAGATGTAATCCCTCATTCTAATAAGTAACAAAAGAACTCTTTAGAGAAGTGCTCGCCACTACAATCAAATTGCAGTAATTTAATATATTTCCTTGGTGCTTCTCTGTTTCAAGTCTTAAAAACCTTAAATTACTTAAATCACTAAGACTTACGGTGCATCAAATAAATAGATTCATATTTTGAGTAATCATTTATGAACGACACAAAATACTCAAAATTATCTCTTACGAGTATGTTCATTTAACTATACAAATCAGAAGGGATTCATTCTAGCTTATCACCAGCTTTATTTCCTTTTGAAGGGAAACATCCTTTAGTCAAACTTCCTTCCAAAAGGATCCACAAGTTGGTAGTGCCTTTACTTTCAATGAACCTTAAGGTCCATCGTTGACCAACTTGAAATCCTATCCAGATTAATATGATTTAGATAAAGGTGCAAAGATAAGTTTTACTCAATTATGAAGAACATATTCTCTTATGAGATAGACTAATATTATTCCGTTTAGGAGAGACATTAATATAAAATAACAAGGTCATAAATTCATGTACCACAAGAGATAAATGTTTATCAAGCTCAATAACTCAAGAGTTATTCGAAACTTAAAACAAATTTTTATCTCTTATTTTCCCCAGAAATCGGAATTAAATTTCTTCTAACAAAAGGTACATATATTGCATCCTTTATAATGTCTTATCACTATCAATTTTTTTAAACAATTAATTCGACAAATCGCATAAAGTCATAGTGGAGTTGAGAAAAAATATTAAATAGATCATAATAAGTCAAAACACTGAATAATAAAATTCAGACTGCTTTTAATATTTATATACATACATGCATCTCGAATAATAAATTTCGATGGGAAAAGAATCATTAACTCAGATGGAGAGCATACTATTATTTTCAGACAATTATATATAACCATTTAATACTAAAATTTCAAACACACTACACATATATGTATTCATGCATCTTGAATAGAAAATTTCGATGGGAGAACTACTCCTACAACATACATATGTAATGCCAGATTATTCACTCAAATAATTAAAACATATCCAACTCAGATGGAGAGTGTACTGTTAATTTAAGTCAAGTGAACACATTAATTAATAGCTCTAGTTCCATTGATCCAACATCTATACTCAGATGGAGAGTAAGTACATGATATCAATTGCTAGTATTTCACCTAGTGAGCTTACAATGAATTTATCCGATATGGAGGAAGACCTAAAGTCAACGCGTAAATTTATTACTCACTTGAAATTAATAGTGGAAGACCATAGAAATATATTTCTATCACCACTTAATCATGATTGTATTTTAGTTACAAAATTGATTCAACCCTTAAACTCAGATAGAGAGTTAATACAGGTTATCAATAACTAGTAACTATATCCAGTGAGTTCATAATAAATTTATCCGATATCGAGGAAGACCTAATGTCAATGCGTAAATTTATTATCTCACTATAAATAAATAATTAAGACCATATGGATTAATTCCTATTACCACTTTATCACAACCACAAACTTTTCTCTAGGAATTAAGTTTCATAACTAAAAGAAAAATGCTCAAAACTCCATCTAAAAAGTCTTAAAACGCTAAAATTAATGTTTTTCACTGCATAGCAATGAGTATTGATCAATGGGATGTTTCCGATAAACCTACCAAATTTCACATCAATCGGAGATCATTAAAATCACAATTTCTAAAAATTCCAACCAAATTTGGAAAATTACCATTTTAAGCATTTTTAAGGATTTAAAACATGACCTACATTCTTATCATATATAAATTCATGTAAAATCAACATGCGCTATCATGTTCTAGATTAGACATAAATAAAATGATACAAAGAATGACCTTTCGTATGTAAATCAAATTTTAATCCGCCAAACCTCCAAACAACTCATCTAAACGATCCTGAATCGTTAAAATACGATGTGATTCACTGCATAGCGGTGAGTTCTTCTTAACTGATCGTTTCCGATGATCCTACCGAATTTCAGGTCATTCGGAGATCGTGAAATTCACGATCGCCAAAAACTAGACCAAATTCGAATAAATTATTTTTAGCGTATTTAGGATTAAATCCATGTGATTTTCATTATTTCTATATATAATATCACGTTAAATCATCATGTTTCAGATTTAACACACATATAGCCGATATATAAAAAATAATTTTTCATATTTATAACAAATTCAATTTAGTAAACTGCTTGAAAACCCATCTAAATGACCTCAAAATACCGAAAAACAACATGATTCACTGCGTAGCAATGAGTTTTTCTCATTAGATCATTTTAGATGAACCTACCAAGTTTCAGGTCAATCAGACTTTGTCAAATTCATGACCACCAGCCTGTAACCTAACTCGGAGAATAACCGTTTTAAGTAGTTTCATGAATTAAAACAAACATGATATTGATTTCCATTTTCCTCATAATTATACTATGAGCTCAAGAAACATATTATGTTCTAACTATTTCTAGGACATATAATATCTCCCTTTGCAATAATTATCCTTTTATTAAGCACACGAGCCTAAGATATCATATTTTCTCCTGTTCGGCGAAAACCCCAATATCTCTTCTCATGGATGGAGTTGGTCTCACTAGTACCCAAAGATAAAACTCTTTTCTAGTTAAAAACGCCACCACAAATGTAGATTTATCAAAGATAATTTTCACATGGTACATTAAGCAGATTTTAATGAATCTAATAAATAGACCATTTTTGTCACGACCCAAAAATACATTAAGGTCGTGACGGCTCCGAACACCACAGTCAGGCAAGCCAACACTCATTAGTTAATTAAAAATCCTTATTTTAGTATTTTTGAAATCGTTACTTTTATTTCATTTTATAACTATCAATAAAATTTACTGAGTAAACAACGATGTCTTAAAAATTTAATTAACAAATACATCCTAAATTCATCCCAGAACCCGGTGTCACAAGTGCATTAACAAATTTCTAGGAAGTATACATGTGATACAATATTTTTCCGGAATACAAACTGGACAAAGAAATAAAAGTACAATACAATACATCTGAGGGAGACTCTGCCGGCTGCGGGTTGTCTCGATAGGAGCAACTCACCTAAGTCCCCATAACATCCACACCACTGCATCAAGCGAGCCACAAGATATACATGTACCTGTGCAACAAAATGCACAGCAAGTGTAGTATGAATACAAAAACAACGTGTACCCAGTAAGTATCCCACCTAACCTCGAAGAGGTAGTGACGAGAGGCCGAATTTGACACTTTCTAGAGGTTAAATTAATATAATATCGAGTTTGATGTCAAACATGGGTATTACTATCAGTTAACATATAACAGCATGAAAGGATAAATTTTTCCATAAATTACAAATCCCAATTTCTGTCATCTCAGTTAATAACTCATAGCTTAAGGAAATTAAACAGTTCAAATCACAAATGGTATCCAGCAAATATCATGCGCAGGAAATGTCGAGGGTCGAACGGCCCGAACCAACATAAATTTAAATTATGCACTGCCGAGGGGTCGAACGGCGTGAACCATAGATGCATCTATTAATCTGCCGTGGCGTATGGACCGCTCCCATGAGAGTAGTGGAAGAAATCACCCCGCTCGAGGAATATAAATTGCGAAGCGGTCACACATAAGCATACACATTCAAACAGTCTATCCCGACTATATCGGGAAAATAATTACCCAAGAAAATGACAATTTCTCTTTTAATGGTCACAAGATAGTATTTAAATATTTTCTAGAAATTCATTTGCCAAGTTCGATAAGGTTTAAACATTTTAATTTCATCAGTAAAGTTTCAAGTACGGCAAATAAAACATGTTTTTGGGTCCTAGACTACCCGTACATAAGCATAATAGTAGCTACACACAGACTCCTGTCACCTCGTGCGTACGTAGCCCCCACAAATAGTAGCACATATTTAATTATTTCACCTATGGGGACAATTCCCTCTTACAAGGTTAGAAAGGAGACTTACCTCGCTCCGAAGATTCATAACCAGCCTCCAAGCCCTTCTAACGACTCAAATCGATGCCCAACGCCCCAAAACTAGCCAAATAACGGGAAAATTAATGAAAATACACTCTAATACTTATAACAATTCAATTTATATAAATTCCTAACTCCGCTTGGAAAGTTGACAATATTGCCCTCGGACCGACATGCCCGGATTCCAAAAATTTTCGAAGATAAAGATTACCCATAACTTTACGAACTCAAATCTATAATTCTCTTTCAATTTCATGCCCAAATTTGTGGTCAAAATCTAAGAATACACATTCTAGGTCTTTCTTCAAAATCCCAAACTTCTACAAATTTTCATGTCTAAATCCATATAAAATCATGTATTTAACTCAAAAATTGGGAAGTAAGCACTTACCTCTACTAGTTGATGAAGATGGCACACCACATTGCTCCAAAATCAGCTCCCATGGTCGAAATGAAAATGAAATTGAGCCAAACCCTCGTCTTAAAATAACACCCTGCCCAACCCGCTTTTTCGCACATGCGGTCCACCTGCAGCATCTGCGGCTCCGCACCTGCGGAAATTCCATCGCATGTGCGGTCTCAGGTAACTCGACCACGCCCGCATCTGCGGAGCCCGGACCGCTCATGCGGTCTCACTTCTGCGGGAGCTGCGCCACACCTGCACCCCCAGTCAAGCCCAGCCACATCCGCTTCTACGACACCAAGGGCGCACATGCGGCCAAAACCTTGCAGGTGCGGTAACACCAGACACCAGCAACCTCCATTTTTTTCTCAAATTCCAAATTCAATCTGTTAACCACCCGGAATCCACCCGAGGCCCTCGGGACCTGTCCAATCACACCAACCTATTCCAAAATCTAATGCAGACCTGCTCGAGGCCTCAAATCACATCAAACAACGCCAAAACCATTAATCACACTCAAATTCGAGTTGAATGAACTTTAAAATTTCCAACTTCTATATTCGATGCCGAAACCTATCAAATCACGTCCAATTGACCTCAAATTTTGCACACAAGTCATATTCTACATTATGGACCTGGTCCAACTTTCAGAATCGGAATCCGACCCTGATATCAAAATTTCCACTTCCGGTCGGACTTCTTAAAAACCTTCAAATTTCTGACTTCATCCAAATGACTCTGAAATGACCTACGGACCTCTGAATTCACTTCCGATTGCGCTCCTAACACCAGAATCACCATACGGAGCTGCTGGAACCTTCAAATCTTGATTCCGAGGTCGTTCACTCAAAAATCCAATCTTAGTCAAGTCTTCTAACTTAAGGCTTCCGAAATGAGAACTTTCTTTCCAATTCGACTCTGAACTTCCCGAAATTCAGTTCCGACCACGCCTACAAGTCATAATACTTGAAATGAAGAAGCTCATGGTCTTAAATCTCCAAACGATGCGCTAGAGCTCAAAATGATCGGTCGGGTTGTTACAATTTTGTGGATCCTACTTATTAATCATCCATGAATAGACATAGTTTCACATGTACAATTTATTAAGAATTATCCATGAGTTCAAATAAACAAACCACTTTAGTGGTGACTATTTATTACTCTTAAAATTCTCAATTTACAAGTGAAAATACATGTAGCTCATAAAATTATTTCCTGGCAGAATATGGACCATAGCTTAAGAGCCATAGAAATAATATAAAACTCATACAAACCACCGTCATATTTCACTTAATACAACATCAACCAGAGAACAAAATTATTCATCAAAAATCTAAGATTAGTAATCACTTAAGGCATGAAGACATAAACAAAAATTTGAGAAATTTTTTATGCACAACTACGCCAAACGCACCAATCATTAGTCATCCAGGATATCAAACATAGGATTTCACTTTCTTACAAAATAATTATATCATCACACATGTCACGCCCTGATCCTAGGGGCGAGACCGACACCCAGTGCCTTACCTATCCTTGCGTACCACTTGCGACTAAGAGACTCTGAACATGTAAAGTCATACTTTGGCCATGGGCCACATTGCAAGACAATTTTCAAAGAACATTGTAACACTGACAAGCCAATAAAATATACGTACAGGGCCTACAAGCCCAACATACTACACTAACCGACAGGATATGTCTACAAGCCTCTACTGATAGATGTGCTATGATCGGAATAGGGCCTCGACCTACCCATAACCTATCTACATATATGCACAAGATGTACATAAAACTTCTAGATCCCGCAACTCCGAAGGACGGGGAGCTTACCGATAAAGTTGAACTCGGGCAAACACCTACTGAGAAGGTCTACCCGTCTGTTTGTCTAAACATGCACGCATGAAATGCAGTGACCCTAGAAAGGGACGTCAGTATGAACTAATGTAATGAGTATGTAAGGCAATATACTGAAAGCTGAAACTGAACTGATAACCTGAACATATGCTTACCTGCTGATACTGACTCAATTTTATCAATATAAAAAGTAAAATAGATGTTCGTCCCTATAAGGCTCGGTATATATATATATATATAACTGCTCTGCCGTAGTAGGCTTGCTCATAGGCGCTCGGCCATACTAGACTCTGTATCTCGGCCAACTGGGCTCGCTCATAGGTGCTCGGTCATACTAGGCTCTGTATCTCGGCCAACTGAGCTCGCTCATAGGTGCTCGGCCACAGTAGGCTCGGTATATAACTTACCATCTGATCAGAGGTTGCCCAATAGGGGCCTTCCCATCGATTATAGCTCGATGGTAATGAAAAGACTTTAATACTATATATATAAATTCTCTGCTCTCTTGACTGGAAGAAGGAAATACTCAATTGAATATGAAGTCCCGATAAGGAGAATATTGTAACTTACAAAACTAGAAAAATAACTGAATCATACATATGTTTCAAACGTGCCATATAAACTAGGAAAATAACTTAATCATACATATGTTTCAAACGTACCATTGAAACTAGGAAAATAACTGAATCATACATCAATACACTACAAAAGTAGAGAATAATATAATCATGCAAAAGTTATTAACCAATTCGTATGACGTCTTTGAAAAAGAGGTACACCGTACTCCCTTAGAACCGTAAAATTTTATATTGCTAAATCTTGTTGGAACCGTTGAAACTTGTAGGATCTGATCTTAATGTCTTTGAGAATGAAAGGTTGAAGAATTATAAGGATGGATCACGTTCTGGTTGTAGTTTCTTTTGGTTAAAGACGTTCTCTATTTTTTTTTTGGTTGAAAGCTTACCAACGATGGCTTATTTTGTTGAAAGAAAGACTTATAGTCTTTAGTCCATGAAATGAATGGATTGAATGAATTAATACTTATAGTATTTAGTCCATGAAATGAATGGACATTATTCCACCTTAACAAGAATGACGCTTAGTCATTTCCTTAGCTAGCTGCCACGTTATTTTTGGGGTTGTGTAATTAATCAATTACCCGCATAATTACAAATTATCTCAAATTACTTAAATTTTTTTATTTTTAATACACTTTATACATCATATTATCACGGTCATATGGTACCTTATATGGTACTAGTCCATAAGTATCTATTATTATAACCTAGACCGTATTTTATCCCAAATCGACAACCTTCAACGAAACTCATTTGCTTTAATTAGTGTACCCTTTATCCTTCATGGTCCATACTTATTGCTTGTTATAAATAGAATAAATATTCTAATATCAAGATAATCTCATCCCTGAGTCTACGTCAATTAACTAAAGATGAAACTTTAACGTACGAGAAACGCGAGATGTAACATCCTTCCCCCCTTAGAAACATTCATCCTCGAATGTCTACTCTCAGATACTTAGGAAGATTTTTTGTCGGAGTCTCTTCCGTACACTAGACTAAAACCAACTCGTACGCAGCCAGAAAACATACTATACACACCACACATGGCCACTATCTATAATTAGAACCACTTGGCTTGATACAACTGTTCATTGTAAATTCTGAGAGTCAAAATGAGAGCTTACCTGATGACCTACTGGCCTGAATAGGGTTGTGCTGAGGTATCCCATAGATCTCAAGCCATATCTCCTGTTCGAAATAGGTGGGGGTATTTAGACTTCATTTCTTCCTCTGCTTCCCACGTCATTTCTTCCACCTTCTTACTTCTCCATAAAACCCTCAAGGATGCTATCTCCTTATTTCGTAGCTTGCGAATTTGTCGGTCCAGGATGGCAACCCGAATTTCCTCGTATGACAAGTCCTCTGTAATCTGTACATCATCTGTGGGCACCTCGGGTAGGATCGCCAATGCACTTTCGTAACATAGATACGTGAAATATCGGATGGACATACTCCAATTCCGAGGGCAATTCTAACTCATAAGCTACTTGGCCCACTCTCCGAATGATCCTATATGGCCCAATATACTGTGGGCTAAGTTTGCCTTTCTTGCCAAACCTCATCACGCCCTTCATAGGTGACACCTTTAAGAATACCCAGTCATTAACCCCAAACTCTAAATCTCGTCGCCGCACGTCAGAATATTACTTCTGACGACTCTGAGCTGTCAACAGTCACTCCCGAATAAGCTTTACTTTTTCTATGGCGTGATGAACCAGGGCTGGCCCATGTAATCCAGGTTCTCCAGCATCAAACCACCCTATAGGAGATCTGCACTTACACCCATACAAAGTCTCGTATGGAGCCATCTTGATGTTTTATACGTCAATACCACACAAGAGGAGGGGGTGATTTGTGTGGTGTCCAATTTTCGAGTATTGTCTCAATAGAAGAACCTGGTTCTTCTTGGTATTCCAACTTCTACTGGTGCGGAATAATAAATGCAGTAACGTAAAAACACAGAGATTTTTACATGGAAAACACCTAGCTCAAAAGGTGAAAAAACCACGACCTACTCCTTAGTAGGATTTTCCCAAACTCTTCACTACAACTCTGAGCCAAACAACATTTACAAAATAAACTCTTTTGTAAACCTAGGACTAACTCTAATCCCTTTGTAGAAAACTAGCCTCTAGCTACTCGCGACAAACTTCAAGTTAACTATAACCTGAACAGTGTGTACATGTTACAATTGCTTCTAATAAAGCTAAAATATACAATATTAAATCACCTACTACAATCAACTAGACTCGAAAGACAATCAGATGGAATTGGTTTTTCTAGTTGGTCAGTTGCCTTTGTGTCGCACAAGGATTCTGCTTGCAAAACTTCTCTGGTAATTTTTCCTTCAGTTCTTGCTTCAATTATGTCTTTGTGAAAATAAATATTTAGTAGGAATACCTCAACATTATATAGCGCTAGAAGTTGAGATGTTCTTGTTTAGTTCTAATGCAACTCTTCCTTGGTTGAAGAGTTTGTGTTTATCTCGACTTCCTTCCTTTATTTTCGTCCTTGCTAAACTCGACTTATAACCTCTTATCAATTTGCAACCTTTTATCATTAGGATACAACCTCTTAGTTCATGGATAATTCACAGATCATGTTTATCTCCTGTGCATCTACAGTTCTTGTGCCAATTGGTTCGTGCGAGATGTTTTCCCTGATGGACCTGGTTTAACTGGGTAGGCATTTGTCAATCTTCAAAACCATGCAGTGACATGGGTCAACACAGATATCAGCTCGTCGCTGTATGGCCTCTAAATGAACTGTTAAGTAACAATAGAAAATGTGAGTATACACAACACATATGAAGCCAGGCCAAGTAAACTTAGGTATACATTTACTTGTGCTCCCTCCAGTAAATCCAACAAATCCCTGCACAAGGGGAGATTATGTCGAGCCTCGTACTCTAATCCATATCCCCTCCTATGAACCTACCTCCTAGCTAGAGGGAGAAACGGAGGTGGTGCACCCGGAGCTAATGGTGGTAGAGGTGGCTGCAACTGTAGGAACCGCTCCCAGGACAAAACCTAACATACAAAGTGGACATAAAATTTAAGGTATATTTTTACTGGGTATGTTATTATGAATAGAGTATTCGAATATGTTTTCACCTGTAGCAGCGGCAATAAGCCAGCAACGTTCTGCTGGGTGCCAATGCTCGCTCGGGTCATCTGCCTATACAAGTAGCCGAGAACAGCAGCACCCCAACTGTACGGGGATAAATCATCTAGCCTCTCAAGATGATGAAGAAATATCAAGCTGACTAGGTTCCCCGAAGTGTTCGGGAATAAAACCCTTCCAAACATAAGGAGTAAGAGCAACCTCGTGTACCGGTGAATATGAAGCTCTGATGTATCGTCTGTGATGTTATGGTGCAATGCCTCCAAATGCTATTGGACAATTATCAACTGTAGATGACTGGCCCCAACCAGTGCAATGTCCTCCTATGGCTGTAAACCGTTGAGCCGCTACAGCATGTCCAGGTACTGCACATATGTATACTCTCTCATGGCATGCGACAGAGCAACATGGTGTCCATCAACGGGCAGCCCATACATGACCTCCACATCCTGCAACGTGATGGTGGCCTCGCCAATAGGCAAATGGAATATTTGCGTCTCCGGTCGCCACCACTCTATCAAGGTAGTGATCAACGACCAATCGAGCTGCAACCAGCCGATCTCCACAATCCTATAAAAGCCTGTATCCTGGAGGCGTCTGACTATACGGGGATAGAGAGCGCGGACCTTGAAAAAGCCCCACATGTCGTCTACTCTCCTGGAGCGGAAAGTATGGGCCAGTAACTGTCCCTCCCATATGTGGGACGACCTATGATCACCCTGTAAGGATAGTAGCTCCACGCTGACAGGTCTGGGATGCAAAGGCGAAACCTCCATGTCGTCTGCTGTAAATTAAACAAGCTTAATTATATTATTTTACTTTAATATGTTAGTTTATTATATTTACATTTTAATTTTATTATTTTATATGTTTCTTTGTAAATTAAATAATTAAATTTCATAATTATACAAGATTTAATCATTAACTATTCACATATGGGTTCCGAGCTCGATATTTGAGGTCCAGTAGCACCAAGATATCCTGAATTCTTATGTTCATGATGAGAAAATTATCTCGATTATAACTCAACATGTCTGTTGTTTTAAATGTTAGTTTAATGTTGTATGTGTTAGTTTTATTAATTTTATGTTAGTTTTATTATTTTACATGTTAGTTTTATTATTGTATATGCTTATTTGTTACTCACTTATTATTTACTATAATAAAATTAAATAACTAATTTTTATAATTATACAAGATTTAATTATTAAATATTGACATATAGGTTCCGAGCTCGATATTTCAGGCCCAATAGCACCAAGATATCCTGAATTCTTGTGTTCATGATGAGAAAATTATCTCGATTAATAACTCAACATGTCTGTTATTTTAAATGTTAATTTAATATTGTATCTGTTAGTTTTATTAATTTATATGTTAGTTTTATTATTTTACATATTATTTTTATTATTTTATAAGTTTGTTTGTTACTCACTTATTTTTGACTATAATAAAATTAAATAATTCAATTTTATAATTATACAAGATTTAATTATTAGATATTCACATATGAGTTTCGGGCTCGATATTTGAGGCCCATTAGCAGCAAGGTATCCGAAAAATATTGTTGTTTTCTCATGTTATTTTCTTACGATTGTTGACTAGAATTGGACAGAATTTGTGTTTGAACTATCAGCTATTTTGACATATTTTTGGGTATAATAGATACTTAAATGATTAATTTCAATAACTACAAGGATATTACGCTAAAGAGTACTACATTTTACAATGCTAAAAGGGAACTACATTACAAATACAAGCACTACATTACAAATACAAGCACTACATTAGGCCACAAGATACCACTAGAGGGAACTAAAGTAACAATTTATCTATTTTATTAGTCTTTAAGCAAATAAATAATCTAAACCAGATAAAAATAACAAATAAATTTAATTACTAAACATTCACGAAAATACATATACCACAGTAAAAAGTAACTTATTAATATTTATTTTAACAACATATTATAAATTCTCTATTTTTACTAATATTTTTAGCACATTAATATCATGGTCCGAATAAAAATAACAAAATAGTTAAATTGCAAAACAATCATAAAACAACCTAGAACACATTAAAAATAACTAATATGCATTTTTATACGAGTTTCAACAAAAACTAAGCCGGAATACCTCGATTTATGGTTTTTGAAAAGTTGAAGATTTGGCGATTTGGAACCGAAACGAGCATCCCACAACGAGAGAATGTCTTAACTAGGATGTGGGACCGAGAATCTTTACTTTTTGTGGGACAGGTGGGGTCCACTCGAGATTTTTATGTTTTTAATTGGGAGGGGGGGAGGGAGAGGGAGACCATTGTTTCTTAATTAAAAATGGGGAGGGGGGCAGGGGTTCTGTTTGGTGGGGGAAGGGAAGGGGAACGAGTTTTTATGTAAGTATAACACCGTGTATGAAGGAGTTATACTATAGCGCCTTAGTAAACGACGCTATATCGGCCCGTCTTTTCAAATTCAGATATAACACCCTTTTAAAGGGCGCTATATGTATTTTGGTCACTAACCGTTTTTTGCGCGCATTTCGGTCGTTTGAATAAAAAGATACCACATTTTCGTTCCAGACTCTAGGGAAAAGTAGTTTTGTTGATGATGCCCCACAACTGATGATTAATAAAGGTGTGGAAGGATAATATAATCTAATTCATTTCAAACTGTATACTCTCTCTATTCACTTTTTACTGTCCATCATAAAAAAAAATATTTCCACTTTTATTTGTACACTATACTAAAATTAAAAGAAAGAATCTTTTTTTTCTGGTTCTGCCCTTGTCATCAAATAATTGTTTCCGAAATCATTTTCCAAGACTTTTGGAAATACTATCTTTATTTGTATAGGGTAAATCGGTTTATTTTAAATGAACGTATGATTGCGCGACAAGTGGAACCAGAGAAAGATGGAATATGAAGCGAGTAGAAACCAGGTCATAGGATCACAACTTCACTTGGCACCAGAAAAATCCCGAAGGGAACACAATCAACAGAAGCCAATGATTGTTTGTCACCAGATGGCATTTAATGAAGGATATTCCTCAGTATTACATAAAACTGTTGTTGCAGAGAATGTTGAAATTTATGGCATGCCGTTACATATTCATGAATGACCCTCATTATTTTCATTTAAGAGGGTCTTGATCCTAGGACCTAGTTCCCTAGGTATAACTACAAATAGTGGCTTCAACAACCATTGTAATACACGAAAATTCTGAAAAACTTATGGTACACACTATTTCAAGCTAAATAATACTTTATTTTTTTGTCTAACAATATCCTTGTTGCTATCATCAGAAGCCTTTCTCCCGGAACCAAGCTATCTGCTATTTACTCTCGATTTCAACGCAAAGTCTTGTATTTTATCTAATATATTTATCATTTTGGGATCAAATCGATTTGCTTGTCTATAAATTCAATTGTACTGTTTTACGAGTAAATAGTTTGGCGCCCACCCTGAGGCTGAGACAACTGCGTAATTGACTCGATCCTTGCATCTACCACTAACCTATTTGATTCTTTGTTTCTAAGAAAAAATCGTAAGAGAATGGAGCTAACGTCAACATCACACACAACGTTGAGGAACAAGAAGATCTGCCTCAACACGAGGATTCGATGAATGACACCCACAATGAGGAGGACATAGCAACGCTGGTTCATGGCGGACGATATCTCTGACACGTACAGGAGCGGACTCCTGATGATGCTGAAGATGAGCACGATGCGGAAATGGTGAGGATATTGAGAGAAAAACGAAAGTCCATCATGGGCCATCTCTCACGCAAAGATCAGGCCATGACAGAACTAAGGAAGGCGTTGTCAGGTGCTTCCAACAACGCGAATGAAGGAGGCCCTATTCCTCCTGGTGCTCCTGCAAATCAAATGACGCAAAGGGTTGATAACAACACCTCGAGGGGTAAGGTTAGATTCGATTGAGCCGGGGGATCGGTAGCGGATCCGGTAACAACAACAACAATGATCCCTTCAAAATTGAGCTCTTGCAATTCATGAGGAAAACAAACAAGAAGATGGACCATATTGCAAAAGAATACCATGCTCGCATAGACCAAATTTCGGGTGCACCACAAGTGCTGAAGGGTCCGGACTCAAAGAAGTACACCCAGTATTCATTCATACCGAGCGAAGCACCAGAGCTGATTCTGAAGCAGTTCAAAATACTAGACGTACCGAAATATGATGGAACTTCAGACCCTCAGGAGCACATCACCACCTATACAACAGTGGTGAAAGGAAACGACTTGGCTCAACATGAGATTGAGTCGGTCCTGCTGAAGAAGTTCTGAGAAACCCTCACGAAAAGGTCGCCGATGTGGTATTCACTCTTACCTATCCTTTGAAATGCTCGCAGATTCTTTCATCAAGGCTCATACCTGGGCTAGGAAGGTCCAGGCCTAGAAGGCAAACATATTCTGAATTTTGCAAGGAGAGTCAAATTTCTGGGCGAGTTCGTGATAAGGTTCCAGAAAGAAAGGATGTTGTTGTTCAGTGCCAGATGAATGGGCAGTGGAGGCATTTACTTAAGGGTTAAATCTAAGAGCTTAGACGCCTCTCGAAAACTGAACGAAATCCTACTCGAGTTCCAAGAAATTACATGGGCGAATGTCCATAGCCGTTACGAATCAGAGATCAGGATAGAAGATGATCAAATCACATTCCCAGCATCAACCTAGGATCGGGATCGAGAAAAAAACATGGATAAATCAAACGATCATTTTGATACAGATCGACGATCTTCAAAGGGCCGGTTTTTTCCCTATGAAAGGGCCGAAGGACGTAGCAACAAAGGGTTCTGGCCAGCCGATAGGTTCGCTCTCAATAGAAAAACTGACCGCGCCTGGAATAACAGGTCATTGCAAGACAAAGAAGTATCGGGTTCCCAATATTCTACTTATCCCAGGTTGTCGGAATATAATTTTAATGTCAGCATAGTGGAACTGGTATCGACAATGAGAAATATCAAGCAAGCGTGTTTCTCGAGGCGAATGAAGTCCGATTCAAAAGGGATCCTAATTTATGGTGCGAATATCATGGGAATAATGAAAACCGGACTGGGGACTATTGACATCTACCTGATGAGGTAGCAACACTATTGAAAAACGGCCATCTCAGAGAATTCTTTATCGACCGAGCTAAGAACAATTACGGCTGCAGTCGGGATAACGCAAATCCCTCGAAGGAAGGGGAAGACCCTCCCCCACTAACCATCAATATGATTTTTGGAGGGAACAAGATCAACGATTTAACCTTTTCGGCATCAAAAAATATAAAAGATATCGGTGACTCATAGCAAGAGTCTCTGGGAAGTCGCAGAGGACGACATCACCTTAGAAGAGGACGTTGATGGACTTCTACTACCATACAATTTTTCCTTGGTATTTTCACTTTACGTTCTAAATTTTAAAATTAAACGTGTTTTAGTGGACCCAGAAAGTTCAGCCAACATTATTCATTGGAGAGTGCTGGAACAAGCAAGCTAAGCGGAAGCATCATTCCGGCAACAAAGCTCATCGCCGATTTCAACTTAGAAAGTGTAACGACTCGGATAGAGATCTTGTTGCCCACGAATGCTGAAGGGGTCAGGAAGACTACCTTATTTGAAGTAGTAGACAGCAACATAGGCTACAACATAGTTCTTGCCAGACCATGGCTTCATGAGATGAAGGTCGTAGCGCTAACATATCACCAACTTCTAAAATTCCCAACTCTAGAGGGAATCAAACAAATAGGAGGATATCAACCGGCGGCAAGAGAGATGAACGCAGTCTCGGTTTCTAGCAGTAAAATAAAGGAACACGTGGTATAGCAATTATAGGAACTGACGCCTGCTCGCCAACCAAATCAATATGACAAAGGGGAGGAGCCGTCGGATCCCACCAAGTACCAATATATTTCTAGGTACTAAGGGGGATCGAAGTCAATTCTGACAAGAGTAAAGCCATCAAGGACTTTCCATACCAACTGAAAAATGTGAAAGAAGTCCAAAGACTAACTGGAAGGTTGGCCGTTCGTAGCCACCGCTCGAAAGCTTAGGCCTTATTTTCAGTATCAGCCGATTGCCGTAGTGACAACTTTTCCCTGCGGAATGTCCTTCGCAAACCTGAGTTGTCAGTTCGACTGGAAAAATGGGCAGCTGAAAGTAGTGAATTTGATATTGAATATAAGCCCATGACTACGCTCAAATAACAAATTTGGGTCGACTTCATTGCCGATTTTAGTCCCGGGCTACTCCCTTTGGCCACAAAAGAAATGACATCAGGAGTTTGGACCTTGTTCACGGACAGAGCTTCCAACGTGAAAGGGTCTGGGCTTGGGGTAGTCTAAATCATGTCCTTGGGGGAAGTCCTGATGCAGGCCATAAAAACTCTTCCCTTGACTAATAATGAAGCCGAGTATGAGGCTTTGATTGCAAGACTTGAACTGGCTCGGTGACTAGACTCAAAGGTCATTGAAATCCAATGTGATTCCCAACTAGTGGTAAATCAAGTATATGGAGTCTTCAACACCAAAGAGGAGCGCATGCAACAATATGTTGTTAAGGTCCAGTCTTTGATCACGAGATTCAGGGAATGGTCGATCACCCATATCCCTAGAGAAGAAAATGCAGAAATGGATGCAGTGGCAAATTTCGGATCATCCACGGATGATAGTGCGACGCGTGGAATCGGAGACAGATGGAAGATAAAACGAGTAGAAACCAGGTCCAAGGACAACAACTTCAGTTGGCACTGGGAAGATCCCGAAGGGAACACAGTGAACGGAAGCAAATGAATGTTTGTCACCAGAAAACATTTAATGAAGAATATTCCTCGGCGTTAAATAACACAGCCATTGCGGAGAATTTTTGCATTCATGGTGTGCCATTACATATTCATCAATGACCCCCATTATTGTCATTTAAGAGGGGTTGATCCTAGGACCTTGTTCCCTAGTTATAACTATAAATAGTGGCTTCAACAACCATTGTAACACACAAAAATTCTTACAAACTTATGCTACACACCATTCCAAGCTAAATAATACTTTATTTTTTGCCTAACGATATCCTTGTTGCTGCCTTCAGAAGCCTTGCTCCCGGAACCAAGTTATCTGCTATTTAATCTCGATTTCAATGATAAGTCTTACATATTGTTTAATTTATTTATCATTTTGGGATCAAATCGATTCGCTTGTCATAAAAAATGTTATAAACTCAACTGTAATATTTTACGGGTAAACATTATTATGGATAAAATAGTAAAATATCTACTTCATTTATTTTTCTTAAAGGAAGTGCAAAGTCAAAAGTGAGCGGAGGGAGTATTATAGTACATCAATGGTTATATTCTTTACAAAATACTAAACCACAAATGAGCGAGACATTTGAACATGCTTATTCCCAGAAATACAAATTTAACAACTGATAAGGATATAAAATAAAGATTCTACTCTTCGAAATCTAAACGAAAAGGTTCTACATTTGGAAGATAGTGTTAGATTGTCCCTCAAAATAGGCATAAGTTCCCTACATATATACAAGGTAAAAAATAGAAGTCATCATTTTAATTTCAAGGAGGTAAGCAAACTTTAACAAAGATGAGGTTATTAATCAATTATGTGAAAATTTGAAGAATTTTTAAGAGATATGTAAAACTTACTGTAGTTATAAATGTATACCTTGAGGAAACTATTTCCATCGATGTGATGAGAAGTTAGTTGGCAGCAAAAAATGCTCTCTAAAAGATTTTTCACAATCCACACTGTTTCGTCATGCGTCCATTCTCTTCATCTTCAACACCTTCACCACCATCACTACCCAACTCATCCGCCATCTCTGACGGTAACATGAATATTGAGACTCCTGAATCCCAATCACATCCTTCTAAGTTTTTCAACAAACCATACCTTAACACACTCATCTCTCATAACATTCCATCTTCAAAGCCTAACCAATCTTACTCCTTAAACACTCACCTAGATATCACAGATGAAACGAAGGCACCTACTAACCCCTCTATTTTTATCCCACTATCACTAGAAGAGAAAAACAGAATTTATGCTCCATCGCAACATGAAATTATTATCAAGGTGTATGGACGTATGATTTGACACCAAATACTTAGGCAAAAAATTTATGCACTATGGAAACCAACTGAAAATCTACCTCTTATAGACTTAGGTTCTGATTTCTTCCTCATCAAATTTCAAAAGGAGGAAAATAAGATCCATGCTTTGCAGGATGGACCTTGGTTTATCTTAAATCATTTTCTCTCCGTTCCGAAATGAGAACCAAAATTCATGGCTTCAGAAACGAAAATCACATACTCCGCCATCTGGTTACGTCTCCCTAAATTACCTACTGAATTTATGACCTTCAAATTCTTCAGAAACTGAGAAATAAAATTGGTAAATTACTGACTGTTGATACTTGCACTTCTTTAACCACAAGAGGAAGATATGCAAGGCTATGTGATAAAGTCTCTTTGGATCAACCATTAAGAACACACATTTATATTGGAAACCACAAGCAAAATATCCTATATGAAGGATTAAATATGATATGCATCAAGTGTTGTCGAATGGGCCATAACAAAAGAGCATGCACTTATCAAATCCAGGAAAGCAATCCCACAGAATTATCTTCAATGAAGCAGTCCAAAACCACAAACCCTACTTCTTCGAAATTCCCATTTCCATCTACTGAAGAATGGAAAATTGTTCAATTTCCAAGGAAATCAATCCTGAAAATGACCCCCCCCCCCAAAGCAAACAACCTCCAATCAGTGCCAAGTTCCTTTTCTCATTCTTCTCAACCATCAGGTAAGCATGTGAATAACATAGACCTGTCAACCACACCTAACACATTATCTTTCTCTAATCTAACTATTAATAGTACTAACCCTATTATTAATCATAATATTGATACTAAACTTTATCCATCACCTACTCTCACTACTAATAAATTTGCTTCCCTATTTTCTAATGAATCCACTACCGACAACTCCTCTACTAATCTTATTGAGAATAACAAATTGACCCCTTTAATTACCAATCAAATTCTCTCAGAAAAAATTACCCACTCGGCCCAATTAGAACACCCACAAATCCCAACACCTATCATAGCCCATGCACAAATACACGATACCCCACCCCACATGCAAGGCCTATTACAACACTAAACCACATTCGACTCAGCACCCCAACATGACCCACTCCACAACTTACACACTTATCAAACAGTTCCTGCAACTGACGATGTACCCTCCCCAACCATCAACCCTACTGTGTCTCCCATGAAAATAGCTAATGATGATCTCTCCACTTCTACCATTACACAAACTCTATCTCAATCTAACACACAAACTCCAAATCCATCAATCCAACCGCCTTTATCCACCACTAATATAACTTTCCCTATAGACCAAGATTCAATTCCGGTACAAAGCATTTTCAGTCACTTACCACTTCCTATAGAATTAAAAGATGTTTCCACACAACCTCAATCACCTACACAGACAATAATACAACACCAACAGGCAGAATATTTATCATCTACACCACCATCAAACTCCCTACTCACTTCTTCCCTCGCATCTAATAATGGAGCCAAACACAATCATCTACACTGCTCAAACACCACATGCACCGATAAATCCAGCATCTTGGCTCGAGACCGGCCTTCAGAATCATGCTCTCACCTTCACAATGGAGGTCAACAACCAATAAGCGACAATTCTCATCAACAATCCAAGGGATCTTGCGCAAATAGTAGCGGAGGTCATGACCCTAGGGATGAATATCTTTGGGAGGTACCATTGGTCTATGATGCAAGCCCCTTATCTTGCACCATACCAACCCCTACTTCTCCCAACTCCAATCTGGGATCCAACTCATCTCCACCCTCATCTTATTCAAATGCCTTTTTACCCAACTCCTACTCCTACCACACCATGGATACAACCCTACATAGTTCCACAGACACACACACCACTATTGGAACCCGTTACACCTCCAATTCCCTCACCACCACAGTCACCACCAAACTATCCCAATCAACTCGCACAAAACACGGCATTTCAGGAAGAACTCGAAGCAGCAGTAGTCTACAACAGGGAAACATGCCCCGTTCATGCATGGCTAGATGGATTCAAGGTATTTTTCTAGTAGGAGGAGTACGAAAGAAAAATATACATAAGGTGCCCTCCAAGTCTAATGATAGTATCCTTTCGCATAAGACCCACAACAAATCCAGATGTGGGAAAGTACGCAATGCTTCTACTGCCAACATTACGTCTACATCTGGGGGAAACCAACAGCACGTTGAGGAATACAAGGAGCAGCCAACTGCTCGACCCAAATAATAGCCATATGAATTTCATTATTTGGAATTGTAGAGGAGCTCAATCAACTGATTTTCGACGTAACTTCCGATCACTCCTTCATTACAATCGCCCTTCTTTGGTTGTTTTACTAGAAACACACTGTCAAGACCATCAAGCTCTAAAGGAAGACTTTAATTTCAATGGCATGATAGAAGTGGATGCTACAGGCCAGTCGGGAGGTATTGTTATTTTCTGGCTTTCTGATGTACTTACTGTCGAACCAGTGGCAACCACTACCAAATAAATCCACTGCCATATTCAGGTACACCCCTTTACTTTTAAGTGATTATTTACTGCCATATATGCTAGCAATGATTTAGATAATAGAAAAACTCTATGGCAAAACATTATGTGTTTGTATGATAATTATAAGGGTCCATGGATTATAGGTGGGGACTTTAATGAAATAACTCATGCAAATGATAAATTTGGTGGGCTCCAAATTAATAATTGACGCTCTAATAAATTTTTGGATTGTATCAA
This sequence comes from Nicotiana paniculata, assembly GCA_005239505.1. NCBI lineage: Eukaryota > Viridiplantae > Streptophyta > Magnoliopsida > Solanales > Solanaceae > Nicotiana > Nicotiana paniculata. The sequence goes on along the minus strand of MDKI01104021.1, from coordinate 45,848 downwards.
CTGCTGCCACCTTACTGATTTAGGTTATAAAGGAAGTCGTTATACTTGGAAAAATGGTCGTCATAATAAATATAATATTCTTGAACGTATTGATCGTATTATAGAAAATTATGAATGGCTAAGTCAATACCCTGAGGCACTTGTCACATATATCCCACATACTCATTCCGATCACTGTCCCTTCTACTAGAATTACAACACTGTCCATTACCTCTGCAAATTTTTTTTCGATTTGAAACAATCTGGACTACACACCCTACTTTCCCATCTATAGTTAAACAAGTCTGGCATGATAATTTACAATTGTTACCAGCAATTAGTCATTTCACTGACATAGTCCAAAAATGGAATAAATCGACATTTGGTAATATTTTTAAACGTAAAAGAATAATCTTGGCTCGATTAAGTGGTCTCAAATCATCTATAAACTATCCTAGTAGCACTTTCTTGCACAATCTGGAACATCAATTAAGGACGGAATTCAATCATCTACTCAATCTTGATGAGGACCTTCGGAAATTAAAGTCTCGTATTAATTGGTTAAATGATGGCGATGCAAACACTAATTTTTTCCATCTCACAACTCTAAATCGTCGAAGACATAATCGTATAACTGCTTTACAAGATCAAGCGGGAAATTGGATAACTGATCCACATATCATTAAGAATAATATTATAAATTATTACCACACTCTTTTCACAACACAAAGAAACTGATTCTACTCCATACAATACATCCTTCTAATGTATTAACTCAGGAGGACCATTTTTGCTTAACTAAACCCTTACAAGATTATGAAATTATCAATGCAATTCATTCCTTTAAATCTTTAAAAGCTCATGGACCAGATGGTCTACATCCCTTCTTCTATCAAAAACATTGGGACATTATAGGCAACTCCGTCAAATACTTTTGTCACAAAGTTTTTCTTGACCATCAAATCAACCCTATTATTAATACTACTCTCATTTTCCTGATTCCTAAAAATAGACATGCTTCTTCCATATCTCAATATCGACCCATCAACCTTTGTAATACTATTTACAAGAGTATCACAAAAATAATCGTAAATAGACTAAAACCTCTGGAACATATTATTCATCCAACTCAATCTAGTTTCCAGAAAAATAGAAGAGCTGCAGATAATGCCCTTATTGTCCAAGAAATCATTACAAGATTCCAGAAAATGAAGGGTAATAATTTAAATATGCTTCTCAAAGTGGACCTTGAAAAGGCATTCTACAAATTAGAATGGTCGTTCATACACAATACTTTAATCACCCTAAATTTTCACCCAACTTTTACTAAATTAATTATGTCTTGCATAACAACTAATTCTACTTCCATTATTATTAATGGAAACCCTACGGAATATTTCACACCCACGAGAGGCATAAGACATGGAGAACCTTAACACCTTATTTGTTTATCCTCTGCCTTTAAATGCTTTCGCGCAAAATAAATACAGCAGTTGATTACCATACTTGGGTACCACTCTCCCTTGCTAAAAAGGGACCTCAACTATCTCACTTATTTTTTGCTGACGATATTATTCCCACAACAAAAATTACAGCCAACACTTGTCAATAGATTGTCAATACTATTACTCACTTTACACATCACTCTGGACAAACTATCAACTTTGATAAACAAGAAAAAAATTTCTCAAAAAATTGCACAACAAATACACAAACATTTGTACTATAACTCTTCCATATGAATGAAGGAAAAAGTTATGGTAGATATTTAGGGTTCCCTATCCTTATACAGAAACCATCAAAAAGGGATTACCAATTCTTACTTGACAATTTCAAAACTAAATTAGTAGGTTGGAAAACCAGTTTTCTATCAAAAGCAGGAAGGACATCATTAATTCGTTCTACTTTAAACCACCTTCCTAATCACCTCATGCAATACATTAACATTCCTAATTATATACTGTCCTACCTCACTCGCTACCAACGAAATTTTCTCTGGGGTACAACTCCACAAAAAAATAAATTACATCTCATTAAGTGGATGCTACAACAGACTCCCAACGACTGTGTACCTTTCACGATTAGGTATCCTCAATTCGCCTATATGTCCATAATGTCATATGGCTCCTGAAACAATCATCCATCTCTTTCTAGAATTCCCTACTGCAATTCAGCTATGGGATGTCCTCAACTTCTCATTTCCACCTCAGAGTTATACTATCACAAACTGATAATACACATTGGTTATACCACTTTATTCATACACTATTACCATCCACTCCTCATAAAATTCCGTCTACAACACTTTTACCTTTTATGCTATGGCATCTTTGGATTCTAAGGAATAAGAACACTTTAGATAATCAAAGAATTCCTTTAAATATTACCTTTATACTAAATATGGCAAATGAATATTATTTTTTAACGAATCAAAAATTAAATAACAAATCTGTAACACCTCTATACATCAAATGACATCCACCAAATGCTACTAAGTACAAACTAAACATTGATGGGTCTTGCTCATCTACCAAGAAAAAATATTGTATTGGTGGAATCTTTCGAAACCACCAAGGCAACTGGATCATGGTATTTGCAGACAAATCCAACTCCTTACAGTACTCATGGGGCTGAAACTTGCTGTGCAACAACATCTCAAACCCATCATCATTGAGACAGATGCACATGAAATCATCGGTATGTTTAAATCAACTACTATGCACTACACTAATCTCACTAACGATTGCAGGTTGTTACTCCTACAGCTGGATAGCCCTCCTATACAATATATCTATAGAGAGAAAAATTATGTTGCAGATAGTTTAGCCAAACATGGAGCCATGCATGCACAGGAGAGCTGCATACTTTTTGGGAGACCACCATCTTTTGCAGAGCCTTCTTACCACCAAGATCATAACGCCACATTACAAAGGAGGCTCGTTAAATTAAACTCCAGCAACTCAACACAACTGCTCTCTGCTACAACTACTTTGTGTAATAGTAGTGTTCTATCTAGTACTAATAGTAGTGTTCTATCTTATACTAACTATCTTTCTAGTAATGATTCCCATACGGGGGACGTTGTAGTAAACTCTAGCTTAGTAACTACGATGCCTCTCATTCATCTTGTAAAATGCACTCATGTACCTGTTTAATTCCCTATAATATAAGTACGTCTTTTCGACCAAAAAAAAAAAAAAAATATTTCTCGTGTCCACCTATTTTTGTTCAATATATATTGCACATCCCTCAACAAAAGTTCTCCAATTATGTAATCACAAACGAAAATGAACGGAACTTTTGATCGAAGATGGCTAATACCCTGAGAAGGCTGAAACGGTAGAAAAAATCAAGTTTTAAATAAAGCTGTCTTTCAGAAAATAAGTAGATAGATTTGTTAACTGGGGGTAATAGCTTCCAAGAATCACCAACTGAATAACTTCGAGTTTGAAAACTGAAGCGATGACCATTATGTTTTTGTGTTGGAAGAGTAGGAAGTGGTTCAATTCTCTCAACACGCATAGACTTTGTCATTTTTATTTCAGTCAAACATAATTCACGAAGAAGATCATGCATTGAATATGTTTTTATCTTACCATTGAATCTAATTTTTCGAACCATGATCAAGTTCCTACTAATAAGATCCACCAAATAATCTTATGCCATTTCCTCCAAACTTTTACAACTTTTAGACGTCCTTATAAAACCTTCCCCGATCCATAATTAGAGCAATGTCCAAGTCTCAATCTGATAATCCTCTAGGAAAGCGCCCATAGAAAGGAAGCCAGGTTTGAGGTGATTAGGTAAGTTGTGGTAACTCAAATCGAGCACTTTTACACATTGATTTGGATGACTAGAAACATTTTCACTTATTGTCAGGGCAGAATCCTTCAAACTTTTTAATATCTTGCTGATTTTATAAAGATGTTGTAACGATCCGACCAGTTGTTTTGAGCTCTAGAACATCGTTCGGCAGTTTGAGGCCTCAAGTAGCTCCACTTAATGTTTTATGACTTGTATGTGTGGTTGGAATTGAATTCCAGAAAGTTCGGAGTTGTTTCTGAAAAGGAAGTCTCATTTCAGAAACATTAAGTTGGAAGGGTTGACCAAGGTTTGAATTATGAGTGAATAACCTCAGAATCAAGATTTGAAGGTTCCAATAGGTTCGTATGGTGATTTCTTACTTGGGCGTATGTTCGGGTTGAGTATCGGACCGCCCGTGAGCATTTCGACGCTTGTTGTGAAAATTTAGCATTTTGAAGGTTTTAGAACTTCTTAAGTTTGATTTGAAGTGAACTTTTGTATTGTCGATGTCTGCTTGGGATTATGAGTCTTGGAATAGGTTAGTATCTTGATTTGTGACTTGCACATAAAGTTTGGCGTCATTCCGGGATGTGTAAGTATAATTCGAATGCGTTTGATGAAGTTTGAATGTTTGAAAGTTTAAAGAAAGGTTTCGATCATCAATTCGTAATTTTGATATTGTTTGGCATGGTTTGAGGCTTCGACTAAGTCCTTATCGTGTTTTGGGATGTGTTGGTATGTTTGGATGGGGTCACGGAGGGCCTCGAGTGCGAATTGGATTGGAAATGGATCTAGTTTGGACTTAGAAGAATGGTTGAGGCAGCTGAGATCTGGTGCAATCAAACCTGCGTGGAAAGGGTCGCAGGTGCGAGCTCGCGAAAGCGGAAAAAGGGGTTACAGAAGCTGAGGGGAGTGAGGTTGGCTGGATTCGCAGGTGCGCGCTGTTGGCCGCATAAGCGAAATAGGGGAAGTGGAGACATTTCCACAGAAGTGGAGGAATAGGAGTAGGTACGTCTTTGCAGTTGCTAAAGCTTGCCCGCAGATGCGAAGAAAGATACGCCTTAAGGGAACAGCAGAAGCGGAATTTTTGTCGCACCTCCCGGATCGCAGATGTGGCCAAATGACCGTATGTGCAATTATCGCTGCGCAGAGGGCCTTGTTAAGTACGTGGGTTTGGCTCATTTTCATTTTATCTCTTCCATGGCCGGTATTGGGGTGATTATGGAGCTCCATTTTCATCGTCTCTCATGAGTTAAGTAATTTCTACAAGTTGTGAGTTAAATATACGAATTTGGGCTTGTAAATACATGGAAATATTTCGGGAATTTTGGATTCTAAGAGGAAAAGCTAGAAATTGGTATTTCGAATTTTTACCATAATATTGGAAGTGAAGTTAGGAATAAAATATGTATTTGAGTTCATAATGTTATGGTATTTTGGTTTACATGATGGATTGACTAGTTCAAATCGATGGGCATTTGGTTTGAGGTGTTAGAGAGGCATTGCGCCAGTTATGAATCTTCGGAGCAAGGTAAACCCCATGTCTAACCATGTGAGGGGAAATTTACCCCGTAGGTGTTATATTCTTATGTGCTACATATTACGTATTTGGTGACGAGTGTCCATGTGTATGCTAGAATTCCTGATTTGTCCGGGTAGGCTTACGTTTACGCCAAGCAATAATTGTATTATCTGAATTATCTTTACTTATTTAATTACTTTATTTCGCGTTGCGACTTGAGACTAGACTTTCATAGGGTGATAGACTCACTATTGTAGAGATGTGATGAGCTACTTGATAATCCACGAAATAATTTGTGTTTTCCTTTACCAAATTCTCGCACGTTGTGCGTTTTTATTGAAAAGCTTCTTTATATTTCATAACTGACATGTATCATCGTGAGTGGGGTCAAGGACTCGTTAAAGCTTAATCTTCTAATGGGAATGGGCCATTTGCCTTGGCTGTATAATAGATGCATCTATGGTTCGTACCATTCGACCCTCGGCAGTACACACATTAATATGGGATCGGGCTGTATGCCTCGACATTCGTATAACTACTCTTATGTTATCCCGTTGTTCGCCTCGATAGCGTTATGCGTTGTATTGGACAAGAAGCCATTGTATCTGTAAGCTTTCCTGATTTGAGTTGTGACTATCTATCTGGTGGGGAACATTTTTACACATATACTCTGATTGAGGAGGTGATCGATAACTGAGAGCTTGTATTTATTGTTCAGAGCAGGATCATACTACATACCTATATTTGTTTACACTGTTATACTTTTACCATGCCTCATACTTGTTTACTTTTGGTTGTACTTGATTTATTGGACCACTAGTAAGTATCAAAGTCGACCCTTCGTCACTACTTCTCTGGGGTTATGCTAGATACTTACTGGGCACGTGTTGATTTACGTACTCATGCTACACTTGCTGCACTTTTTGTGCGGGTATATATATATATATATATATATATATATATATATAAGTACTCCTAGTGGTCTTTTGGACGCAGAGACGCGACTATTGCGGGGACTTACTGGTGAGTTGCATCCCATGTTACAATCTGCAGCATACAAAGTCTCCATCAGAGTTATTTACATTATCCTGTCTAACTTGTATTACAGATAGATGTTGTATTTTATTATATTTCTTAGTAGATGTTCATGCACTTGTGATACCAGGTTTTGGGGGTTCTTACTAGGTGTTCATCATTTAGTTCCCGTAGTTAATATCATTTTACTTTGTAATTTATACTTCATACGGAAATTTATAAAGATAACTCACGGGCTCCTATGAGTACCTGATGTTTATTTTATTTATTTAAAGGGATTTATAATCTTAATATTTTAAAAATGAGTAACTAAATTGATAATTCATCGTTGGCTTACCTGATAGGGACGTAGGGCGCCATCACGGTCATTAGGGAATTTTGGGTCGTGACAACAGGGTATTTGAGCTCTAGGTTGACTTGAGCCTCACGAGTCATGATCAAATCTAGTAGAGTCTTGCGGATCGGTACAGAGATGTTTTTACTTATCTTCGAGAGGCTATAGGTATGTTAAGAGCGCTTCCCATCTTGATTCCTCATCGTACGATTTGATTCCATTGAAGCTTATGCCTTCACTTCCTTCCTACTCAATCTTATGCGACGTGAAGCACTTGTTATCAAATGGGCACTAAGGAGAATGGTACTGCAGTCATGGTGCAGGATATTTCTCCCTGCGTATTTGGGCAGGCTATTATTGTCGCCTTGCAGAAGGGTGTTCGGTTGTTTCAACCTAGTATCTGTATTTCCTATGGTTTTGAGGCTATGCACAGATTGTTATGATGTTCATGAGTTGTTATCGCACAATGTTAGTGTAATGGTAGGTTGCTTGTTCATGTGTCGAGGTAGTGAATGAAACGAATAGAGGATTTTTCAGTGCACGATTTAGAGGTTCGGCATTTAATTCTAGCGAAGGAAAGGAAATCAAACTATGGATGTTCCAGCTTTGGTTGATGATGTAACGAAACTTGATATTTTAGAACTTGGTGGAAATTCTCGTTGGTGATGTGATGTCACCGTCCTTGTGTGAACGCATTAAGGTTCGCCGGGGTTATGGTATTATTTGGTTCACCTTTAGGGAAAGGTGTGGTGAAATAGTGTCTAAGAAGCGTTTGTCAGAGACGGCGGTGTGGAGCAGTTTCAGAATCAAGTCGGAGTTTTGAGTGCTGATGACTCAAGAAGGATGCTTCGAGGAGGCTTAGAGTTGGAAGCAATTTATTAGTTTAGTTGCTACATATATGGATATTTATTTGATGCAACATTTTGGTATCGAAGGATGAGGAAGTACAAGGAGGGAGGTGTCTCGCGATGGTTGAAGTGCTAGCAGGTCAAGTATGAAAAGCACAAGTCGAGAAGTTTCTTAAAGGAGATGGTTTAACCGAAGTGGGAGTGGTAGAGTAGCATATGGATTCTGTGGTAGGATAGCCACACTCCTTGAGAAAAGTTTAGAGAAATTTGAGAATCATGGTGGACAATGACTGGGTCTACATATTTCGTTTGGAATGGTGGCTACTGTGTTGAGGAAGGTTGAATATGACAGAAAAAATTGCTTGTAGTTTTTAGGGGTGTATGAGTTTGATTATCGTTATGGGATACGACGTGACTTAGAGTTTGGAAGGTATTGTTAGACTTTCAGTTGATATGAATGGGGAATGAACATACTTGTATAACCGGTGGACGAGCATGGTCTCAGGAGGGTTTACTGATTTCGTAAGTAGTGGTAAGCAGTGCAGCGTCGTTGGAAGATGTTTGTATCGAATTCCACAGGTGGACTATCTAATGTGGGCAGGTTAGCGTTGGCGTGATTTTGATGAAGTTTTTCATGAAGAGTTCACTTACTACTTGATAGAAAGTCGAATATGCGATTGTGGCTGATAATTCAGAATGTTCATGAAAAGTTTAACAAGGAATTTTGAGAAATTTGGCGGGTTAACGGTGAGAGATCATGGTAAATTGAAAAGGAGGAATCTTTGTGGGTTCCAGATTTATGTGATTGTATCTTAAAGTTAAGTGGAGGAGCCAACCGTCACAACAGGATCATGTGGTTGTCTACTTGTGCGGTTTCTGGTTATTGCTGCATTGGTAGATTATTTATGACTATAAAAAGAAAACATCAGGGGTAATTCAAGCAAAGAATGTGATGAATGTGTGCTATATTTCACCTTATCGACTCATGTAGATGTTTTGGGAAGACTCAGAGTTTATTCTTCTTGTGGATGTGATGTACAAGGAAGAGAATTAATCTAGTTTCTTCATTGGGAGTGTTCATGTGCTAACAAAGGGATGGAGTTTGATTATATTCGGGACCAGATCATAGTGGGAGACTCTCACTAGTGGTTCTAATAGGTCAAAGGATGTAAGCACAGTGTCTAAAGGCTTTTGGGTTCGTTGTGTGGCTGAAGATCAGGATTTTGCATCAGAGTGTGAAGAATACTTGCGGAATTTTCTATGTTATCATCGGGTCTGTAGGGAAGTATTGTTGAAAAAGAAGAAACAATTTCGGATTTGTGGAAGGTTCTTCAGAATGGGTGTACTAGTTGGAGAGATTATTGGTCTCGTGATTGGGGCCACTCGGGATGAGTGCTGGTTGAGTTCGTTAAGTTTTTGAATGGAGCTATTATTATTTCTAAGGAAAGCCAAGAGTAAATTGGAAGAAGTTGGGTTTGTTAGTAATGGTTTGTATAAGCATGAATGTGGCAATAATCAGTTCTTTCGGCGTGTTAGTTATACAAGTGGTTTGTGGTTGTGCGTGCGGGCTTGGAAACAACCATAGTTTGATTGATTTGGGAGGTATTTCATTCAAATGGCCTTGTTATGTTTAAATGGATCCCGAAAGAATTATGGCGATTTAGACCACAACTTGAGGTTTGTATTTTCTGCAGTTATGGGAATTCAGTTGCGTGTTGCAACGGTTCTTCTAAAATGAGTTAATTGAAAGGGTTCTAGCCAATGAAATGTTTATTCTAATAGTTACAGGGGTTATGATGAATTCTTGTACTCTCACGTTGCAACATGTAGGTGCAGTGAGCGGCATGGGAAATGGAAGTTGAGGATCAAGGTTACGACTTGGTGTTGATAAGAATGTGACTGGCTTGGATGAGCAGGGCAGAATTCAGATGTTCAGAGTAAGCTAGCATTTTCTTTAGTGTCACCTGAGAACGATGTCCTGTATAAGAGGCTTGTGTATTGATTTGCAGATTCTTGATTTTCTTTACATAATTAGTACGGCTAATTCTATATGTGTACATACTTGGCTACCTGGTGCGGAAGGTAGTGGGAGCGTATCCCACAGGGAGATTCGTATATGTGTCACATGTTAGTAACTTAATTTTAAAAGATTGAAACCAAGTATGGAGATTCTGGTACTATTGCTAATGTGAGAGTTTATACCAGAAAGGCGTTATATACATTTGATTGTGGACTGCGGGAGCTTGTTCCGGATTAGACGGCTGCTTGTGTGTGCCATAAATAGGGCCATTGTGGATTCTTGAAAGGTTGTTGGCCCAATATGGTATGATCAGAATCTGTTTGAGGTCCGTTGGTGGGTCTAATATGAATGTGTTCCCTACATCTGCTCGGATGTGTTCATTCGTCATAACATTTCTTACAGAGGAGTTTTCGGGCGTTGGATGTTATTCCCGTCGTCAGTTATTCCATGTAATACCTTATTGTGGCAGGTGGGTTGTGAGACAACTTGATTATTCGCACATGTGTTTTGACCCCGTGTAGTTTTGTGGTGTCATATGAGCATGATAGCTCTAAAAATGTAGGTCATTTATTGCACCTTAGTCGTGCCTGGGTTTTTGTAGCGTATGGCACTATCTATCTGCTCAGAGTTCTATTATGCACTTGGCGTACTTGTGGTTGATATTCGAGCATTCTGTGGGTATGAGCATTATTGCTCGATTAGTATTTCCTTATTGATCGTTATGAGTGGATCGGGTGGAATGTTGCCACATGTATTTTGTTTGGATCGAGTTGCACGCCGCAATGGTATCATGTGTATATTAGGTTGCACACTGAAACAATGAGATGTTGAGTACCGTTCCCTATACTATATTTTGTGTATTTGTTTCTCTTCTCTTAGAAAGTTCATAGCATATCTTCGGCCATTTTATTCGTTATGCGGGCCAAGTAGTTATTTTTCAGAGTTCGTTCTCCCTTACGAGTAATACTCAGGTTGTAGCTTCTTGGCACATTGATGGCGTCAGATAAGATTTTAGACGGTGTTTGAGCTGGCTTATTGCCCGAGCAACCTGTACTAGGTGATGCGAGATTATTAGAACTCAGATCAGTGCAGTTAGAGTTAAGTAAGGCATATTAAAGAGAAAATATCGTTATTCAGTTCAGAATGAGGTAACAGTGCTTGTTAGGTGAAGAGACCCCATGATTTATTATTTTGGAAGTTGGTTATGAGTTTCTACACATTTCCTTCGTCGTGGCGGTATTACGAGAGTTGGAATAGGGCTTACATGCGTTATGAGGCGTATTGCGGGCATCAAATTCGTGAAATTGTAGCTACCGTGGTCGGATGATGTTATTATGGGAACGTGAATCATGCGGTGCATGATGTGAATTCAACAAAGGTCTATTGTCATGTTTTGGTACATTGTGTAGTGATTGGGCGTTTGTATGTTAGAATCAGGTCTTGTAGAAGAATTCTAAGGTTGGAATTTGGTTCTAAGGCTTATTGACTAAACAAAATGGAAGGATCTTCAGTCTGGATCGATCTAATGTGCTCAATTGGTTTGTGGTGGAACGAGTAGGTGCAAAAGGTGTTGAGTAATGCTTTTGGGGCAACTCCGGAGTAAGTTCTTAGCTCGTTCGAGGACGAACCTATGTTTAAGTGGGGGAGAACGTAATGACTCGGCTGGTTGTTTTGAGCTATAGCGCATCGTTCAGCGGTTTGAGGCCTCGAATAGCTTCACTTTATGTATTATGACTTGTACGTGTGGTCGGAATTGAATTCCGGGATGTTCAGAGTGGTTACGGAAGAAAAATTCTCATTCGGAAGCTTTAAGTTGGAAGGGTTGACCAAGGTTTGACTTTTGAGCGGATGACCTCAGAATCAATATTTGAAGGTTCCAATAGGTTTGTATGATGATTTCGGACTTGGGCGTATGTTCGGGTTGAGTATCGGACCGCCCGGGAGAGTTTTGGCGCTTGTTGTGGAAAATTGGCATTTTTATGGTTTTAGAATTTCTTTAAGTTCGATTTGAAGTGAATTTTGATGTTATCGATGTCCATTAGGAATTCTAAGCCTTGGAATAGGCTCGTATCATGATTTGTGACTTGATCGTAAAGTTTGGCGTCATTCCGGAATGTTTAAGTATAATTCAGATGCGTTTCCAAAGTTTGAATGTTTGAAAGTTTAAAGAAGGTTTCGATCGTCAATTCATAATTTTGATGTTGTTTGTGTGGTTTAAGGCTTCTAATAAGTCTTTATCGTGTTTTGGGGTGTGTTGGTATGTTTGGATGGGGTCTTGGGGGGCCTCGGTTGTGAATCAGATTGGAAGCGGACCGAGTTAGGACTTGGAAGAATGGCTGAGGCAGCTGATGTCTAGTGCAATCGCACCTGCGTGGAAAGGACCACAGGTGCGAGCTCGTGGAACCGACCAAAGGGGTCGCAGAAGTTGAGGGGAGTGAGGTTGGCTGGATTCACAGTTGCGAGGAATCCACTGCACATGCAAGCTCACAGGTGCGGGCTGTTGGTCGCAGAAGCGAAATAGGGGAAGTGGAGACATTTCAGCAGAAGCGGAGGATCATGCGTAGGTGTGCCTTCGCAGGTGCGAAAGATTGACCACAGATGCGGAGGAGGAGAGGCCAAAAGGGAATCGCAGAAGCGGAATTTTTGCTGCACCTACGGGACTGCTGATGCGGTCAAGTGACCGCAGGTGCGATGATCGCTAGGCAGAGGGCCTTGTTAAGTACATGGGTTTGGCTCATTTTCATTTCATTTCTTCCATGGGAGATGGCCATGGGGAGATTTTGGAGTGCCATTTTCATCGTCTATCACGAGGTAAGTAGTTTCTACAAGTTGTGAGTTAAATATACGAATTTGGGCTTGTTAATACATGGAAACTTTTTTTGAATTTTGGGATTCTAAGAAAAAAACCTAGAAATTGGTATTTCAGATTATGACCACGATTTTGGAAGTGAAGTTAGGAATAAAATATGTATTTGAGTTTGTAATGTTATGGATAATGATTTTCTTCAAGAAGTTTTGGAATCCGGGCACATTAGCTAGAGGGTTGGCTTTACTGACTTTACGAGCGATGTTAGGAATTGATATAAATTATTTAATTGTGATGTTGGAGTATAGTTTTATTGGTTTTGATGATCGATTGACTAGTTCGGTTTGATGGGAATTTGGTTTGAGGTGTTAGAGAGGCGTTGAAGCCTGTTATGGAACTTCGGTGCAAGGTAAGTTTCCTGTCTAACCCTGTGAGGGAGAATTTATCCCGTAGATGTTATCATCTTATGTGGTACATGTTATGGGAGATACGCATGTATGAGGTGACGAGTGTCCGTGCGCATGCTAGGATTACTGATTTGTCCGGGTAGACTTAGTTTTACGCCATGTTATAATTGTACTATTTGAGTTATCTTTGCTCGTTTAATTCCTTTATTTCGCGTTGTGACTTGAGACTAGACTATATAGGGTGATAGACTCGTTGAGTTTTCCCTTACGAAATTCTCGCGCGTTGTGCGTTTTCATTGAAAAGCTTCTTTACATTTTATAACTCACAAGTATCTTCGTGAGTGGGGTCAAGGACCCGTTAAAGCTTCATATTCTCATGGGAGGGGGCTGTTCTCCTCGACAGTATAATAGATGCATCTATGGTTTGTTCTGTTCAACCCTCAGTAGTGCACACATTATTAAAGGATCAAGCTGTACGCCTTGCCATTCCTATGACTACTCTTATGGGATCAGTCTGTTCGCATCGGTAACCTTATGCGTAATATTTGATAAGAATTCATCGTATCCGTGAGCTTTCCTAATTTGAGTTTTGATGATCTATTTGGTGGGGACCATTTTTACATATATACTCCAGTTGAGGATGTGACCGATAACTAAGAGCTTGTATTTACTGTTCAGAGGAGGATGATACTACGTACCTATATCTGTTTACAGTGTTTTAATTTTACAATGCCTCATACTTGTTTACTTTCGGTTGTACTTGATTTATTGGACTTCTAATTCTTTAAGAGGTTTATCTAAAAGATTCGCAATATAACTAGGAAGACATTTTAAATACCGCACATGGGTTACTGGGCATGCGATTTTGATATAGCCCACTAGTAAGTATCGATGGCGACCCCTCGTCACTACATCTCCGTGGTAAGGCTAGATAGTTATTGGGTACGCGTTGATTTACGTACTCATGCTACACTTGATGCACTTTTTGTGCAGGTGTATGTGTGTGTGTGTATGTGTGTGTGTATATATATATTCCTCGTGGTATTTTGGGCGCAAAGGCGCGGCTATGGCAAGGACTTTCTCATGAGCTGCATTCCATGTTACGATCCGCAGCATACAGAGTCTCCATCAGAGTTATTTACATTCTCCTGTCTAACTTGTATTCCAGACATATGTTGTATTTTATTACATTTCTTAGTAGATGCTCATGCACTTGTGACACTAGGTTTTGGGGGTTCCTAGTGGATGTTCATCATTGTAGTTCCCGTAATTAATATCATTTTACCTTGTAATTTATACTTCATACGGAAATTTATAAAAAGAATTCATGGGCTCCTACGAGTAGCCGATGTTTATTCTATTTATTTAATGGGTTTTATGATTTCAAAATTTTAAAAATGAGTAATTAAGTCGATAATTCACCGTTGGCTTGTCTGGCGGCGACGTTGGGCGCCATCACGATGTTTAGGGGATTTTGAGTCGTGACAGATGTCCCGTAAGCACATTGAAATTGTTTAGGGTAGTTCTTCGCATTTTTCTACTTTTTTCTTTCCAATTTCTTCCGAGGGCTACTAGGATTTGAATGTTCTCTACCTCTGTTTCCCTAGTAATCAATAAGATTCGACTCCCATGGTTGTAATTAGGTAACATTCCTCTTGTGCAATCCTAAATATTTATACTCCAAATATATATCATCATCAACAAAAACAAGGTATCTTCGACCCTTTAGGTTTTTCTGCACTAGGTCAGCTAACTCATTGTCATCTTTATCATAATCATTTCTGTTGACAGTATTTGTTTGCTTAGAAATGCAATGTAAAGCATCTACCACCGCATTTCTACTTCAATGTTCTTGTGATTTTGTTACCCAAACACGAAGGACAAAATGATGCCTGACTGGAAGATGATCATGAGCTTTTCTAATTCGTGTTCTTTTGCAGATACCACCCATGCCCGATTTTGTGATAATGTCTATGATCTGACAGCGATCCTTTCAATATTTTAACTATTGTTTCCAACTCTCCATCAAGTCTCTGCATTATATCATCTTCCGACTTTGGCAACATTGGATTACTTCTGGAAGAAGTCCCAATTAAGGAATCCCCAGATAATTCAAGAATCTGATCATCATCAATGTCACTACAACATTATACATTTATAGCTATGAAATATATTGTAGCTAAATTTTGTAGCAAAAATTTGATTTGTTTGCCATGAAAATTCAAATTTTGTAGCTATTTTTATAGCTTTGTCTGGTGGCAATAGTATTTGTATTTAGCTACGAGTTCCACAATTCATAGCTACGAATTAAAGTATTTGCCACAAACATTTTCATATGAAGCAAAAAAAAATTTCTTTTTTGCGATGAAATATATAGAATTATAGCTAAATATATTCGTTTTCTACGAAAGTGAAAATATATAATCATATTTCCGTGGCAATTATAGATACATTTAGCTGCTAATTCAATAATTTTTTACTATGAATTGAAAAATCTGTCACATGAATCGTTAACAAGAATTTTTGTAATGTAGCTAAGAATACACATTTTTAGACTCCAAAGTAAGTTGCAACTGATACATAATTGTATTTTTAAATTTCAAAATATTTAGAGTACATTATTGATCTATGACACCAATTATAGTACTAATATCTTGCTTGAGACCCAATGTTGCACAATCTTCTCCCTTCTCTCCTTCCATTGTCTTCATCTGCACCTTAGTTTGACCAATGTCTGTTAGTTTTTCAATTGAGCTCCACTAATTTCACATATTTGCCTGTCAATGTTTATAAAGAAAATCAACACAAGCTGGATAAAAACTGATCAAACATATACATTTAACATGTACTGTCACGACCCAATCTTCCTCCCCTACCTAGTCTCTACGACTAGATAAACCTAACATTGCGAAATAACAATAAAAATGAAAATATAAATCTAAACCACTAACAACAACAATAATGAAATAATTGATAGAAATACCGCTCGGCATATACAATAACAACTCTCGATAAATACATACAGAATTTTCCCACGACCCAGAACATCATAAGTCACAAGCTTTTAAGAATCTACTAAATGTTCTATACATCAGTATTTAGAAGTAGAAGAGGAAGAACTACACAGAAAGATAGAGGGGGGCTTTTAGGTCTGCGGATGCGGTAAATATACCTCGACGTCTCCGTAACAGCAGCAGGTGCACAACTAATAACGAGGCTGAAATGATGTACCTGGATCTGCACACGAAAACATGTGCAGAAGAGTATCATGAGTACACCACAATGCTACCCCGTAAGTGTCAAACCTAACCTCTGTCGAGTAGTGACGAGGTCAGGTCAGGCCCACAGGTAAAATATTAAATAAGGAAGGAAATATATAGTATAATAACATACTACAATTAAGCAAAAGGAAAAGCAACAAATAATAGTTCAACACATAAAGTAAATAGCAGGGGATCTCTCGAGATACCGTCTCGTAGTCCCAAATAAATATGCAGGGAGAACTCCCGAGGTACCGCCTCGTAGTCTCAAAAGTAAATATGTAGAGGGATCTCACGGGATACCGTCCCGTAGTCCCAAAAGTAAACATGCAGGGGGATCTCCCGGAATACTGTCCCGTTGTCCTAAATTAAATACGCACCTCTAACAAAATGAAGATAGCATTTATAACAAAAGACCTACAGTTTAGACAAAGTACAAGTCAAGAAAGGAAGCAACAATTCATTAAGCATGCTGCAAAGAGTTCAGATAAGCAATTAAGACACGTAGACATGCTATTCTAGGCTAACATGATAACTTCACATGTTAGTATATAAAATTTAGATGAAAACAGGTAATTACTCAGTAAAAATCAGGTCAACTCGCATACAAGGCGCTCACATATCATATCAGTACCAAATCCTAAGGGGATTTTCGCCACACAAGGTTAGGCAAACCACATACCTCGAATCAAGCTCAATCAATCGGTAGCAATACTTTTTTCCACGAATATACTGACTCTGAATGGCCTAAATCTAGGCAAAATCAGTTACATACCATAAATATATCTATAAGAAACTAATCTAATTAATGAAATATATGCTAAAGCAAGAAATTAGGAAATCAACCCAAAAATCCTCCCCAGGCCCATGTCTCAGAATCGGGTAAAAGTCACAAAATATAAACACCCTTTCACTCATGAGTGCAACCATACAAGAATTACTCGAATTTGACCTCAAATTGCCTTTCAAAACTCAGAGTTTTAGTCTAGGAAGTTTCTACCATTTTCCCCAAATTTCAAACTCAAATCCATAATTAGATGATAAAATTAGCAATAGATTCATGCAATATAGTCCAATCCGGTTATAATCACTTAACCTAATAATATCTTTGAAGAAACCTCGAAAAATTTCCTCACACAGAGCTTTTAGTCCATCAGCGGTTCCGCACCTGCAGAAAAGCCATCGCAGGTGCGGACTTAACTTAGGTCTTCAATGTCTGCTTCTGCGAACAAGGACGCTTCTGCACGCCCATTTCTGCATTCCACTACCGCTCCTACGAGTCCGCTTCTGCAGAAATCTGGCCGCACCTGTGGTCCCAGCTAGGCAGGCCGATAATCTCTTTTGTGGCTCATAGCCGCTTCTGCGGTGTCGTACCTGCGGCCCAAAGTGCGCAGGTGCGATTTCACCAGGTGCAGCAAACTTCAGCCATTCTAACACAATGCCAAAAGATACGTTAACCACCCGCAATCAACCTGAGGACCCCAGGGCCTTAATCAAACATAGCAACAAGTCCAAAAACATCATAACAAACTTAGTCGAGCCCTCGAATCACATCAAACAACGCTAAAAACACGAATCACCCTCAGATTCAAACTTAATGAATTTGATTCAAATATCTACAACCGATGCTGAAACCTACCAAACCACGTCCAATTGACCCTAAATTTTTCACACAAGTCATATTCAACATTACAGACCTACTCCAACTTCCGGAGTCGGAATCAAACCCTAATATCAAAAACTCCGCTACCGGTCAAAATCTCCAAAACTTTGACTTCCACCATTTCAAGCCAAAATAAGCTACAGACCTCCAAAAAATAATCAGGACACGTCCCTAAGTCCAAAATCATGCAACGGAGATAATGGAACCGATGAAACTCCATTTCGGAGTCGTCTTCACATAGTTTCGACTATGATCAAAATACTAAGACTTAAGCTTTCGTTTAGGGAATAAATGTCCCAAAACACTCAGTGTGATGACCCGATAGGTCATCTTATGTTTTAAAACCTAATTCTACATAATGAAGCCTTAAATATCTCATTTTAGCATTCCTAGATTTGCATGCACATTCCGGGAGTCTTTCTAGAAAGCTTTTATGCTAAAAACTGAGAAAATATGAAATTTTTGCCTTAAAATCCATTTGGGTTGACATAGGTCAAAGTTTTGAGAAAACAGACCAGATTCATGTTTTGACGGTCTCGGTGGGTCCGTATCATGATTTAAGACTTGGGCGCATGCCCAGAATGGAATTCGGAAGTCCCTAGCCCGAGCTATCCCACTTTGTAGAAATTTGAAAGTTAAAGACTTAATGATTTTGAAATATTTGACCAAGGTTTGGATTTTTGGATATCGGGTCCGTATTTTGGTTCCGGAACCCGGTATAGGTCCAATACTATATTTATGACATGTCTGTCAGATTTGGTGAGGAATAGAGTTGGTTTGATGTGATTCAGACGTCCGGTTGTGAAAATAGAAGTTTCAATATTTTCTTGAAAATTCCATTTGATTTGGTTTTTAATTCGTAGTTCTAGGTGTTATTTTTGCGATTTGATCGCGCGAGAAAGGTCATACGATATTTATTAGACTTGTGTGAATAGTTGGCTTAGGCCCCGAGGGGTCGGGTGAGTTTCGTTTAGGCTTCAGAGTGAAATTTTGAGTTAGAAATGTTGCTTGTATTTCAATTCTGGTGCAGGCCCCTGATCTCACATTTGCGAGATTAGGCATCACATTTGCAACCTCAGATGGGTTCGCATTTGCGAGCTACTCGCATTTTCGAAGAGTGGCTGGGCCACCTTATGTTCGAATTACGAGGTATACTTCGCAGTTGCAAAGTGGGACAGGAGGAGGCAGTGATCTCAATTGCGATCAAGTGGTATCATTTGCAGAGGGTCAATGTTCGCATTTGCGAACATTTCATCCCAAATGCGACGAATGCAGAGATGTGAGGGTTTTCACGTTTGCGATGGATTCTTCACATTTGTGGAGTTCAAATTTGCAAACCCCAGTTCGCAAATACGACATCTGCAACTGATCAAATGGGACTTAGATGGGATTTTTGCTCATTCTTCCAATTTTCAAAATAAGAAACCCTAGAGGCGATTTTTCAAAGAATCTTTCTTTCCCAAATCATTGGTAAGTAATTCTAAACCAGTTTCTTTCAATCTTTCACTATATTTCCTAAGATTTCAACCTAAAATCTTGTGTTTTCATGGTGGAAATTGGGGGTTTTGGGGTAGAATTAGAGATTTGTGTAAATTGGGGATTTAGACCTCAAGTTGAGGTCGTATTCCAAAACAAATTACATAACCGAGATCGGGGCTGAATGGGTAACCGGGTTTTGGTCCGAACTTCGGGATTGGACCAAGCGAGCCCGGGTGTTGACTTTTTCAATAATCACCTAAATTGAATCCTTTGCAATCGAGGGTAGTTCCTAAGGCTTAATTTGAATCGTTTGGTTGGTAATTTTCTAGATTCTATCTGTTCGGAGGCTTGTTTGAGAGGCAAAGCTATGATTGAGCTTTGAGTGGATCATTTGGGGCGAGGTAAGTGTCGTGGTTACCCTTGACTTGAGGGATTAGGACTTGTTTGTCTATTTTCTACATGTTTAGTTGTTGGGTACAACGTATATGTGAGGTGACGAGTACTTATGAGTTGTTGTCGGGTTAAAGCATGTGGGTGGGACTTGTTCCTTGTAGTTTATTGCTTACTTGATCTTGTTATCCATTCTTAGACTAGTTACTTACTAAATAGATTGTTCTTATCGTGTTTACGGGCCTTTTTGAAAATTTAGTATTGATTCCAAAGTTGATATTGATATTGTTGAACCATTGTTTAAGTAAGTCTTGTTCTTGTTGATTTTATCTCCATTCTTTATACTTGTTCATTGTTATGTGGTAAGGGAGTGTTAAAGCACGAGGAGCAATGTCATGCCATATTTTGAGTGTTAATGCACAAAGGGTGATGTTGTGTCATATTGTGAGTGTTAATGCATGAAGGGTGATGTCGTGCCATATTGTTAGTCTTAATGCACGAAACGTGATGTCGTGCCATATTGTGAGTGTTAATGCACGAAGGGTGATGTCGTGCCATGTTATGAGAGTTAATGCACGATGGGTGATGTTGTGCCATATCTATTGATTCATACCGTGAGGTTGAGAGTAAAAGCATGAAGGGTGATGCCGTGAAATTTTGTTTATTGTGTTTACTAGTTTTCACTGGTTAAAGTCATATTGACCTTTCTGGTGATCATTTCCGTTTTATCTCTTATATCTTGTACCCTTTTAGTATGTCCCCCTCCCAATAGTACATGTTTAATTGTTACTTGTTGATATTTTGTACATATATTATTATCTGCACAGGTTTATTATGTGAGTGTCTTGTCATAGCCTCGCCACTACTTCGTCGAGGTTAGGCTCGACACTTACGAGTACATGGGGTCGGTTGTACTCACACTACACTCTGCACTCTTGTGCATTTTGGTACTGACCCTAGCTAATCGTAAGGTTAGTAGCTAGACTTGCTTGTCAGAGACCTAAGGTAGATTTGCTGGCATCCGCAGACCCTGGAGTCTGTTCCTAGTTTCTATATTTTACTGTTTCTATTCTTTCCGAACAATTATTTTTCTCTTCAGACTCTATTTCCAGTAAATATTAGAAGCTCGTGAGTTGTGACTCCAGATCCGAAATGTATCAGATATTACGGGTTTTATGTTACTCCGCAATTCCATTTTAGCTTCTATTTAGCTTAATTGTTTCTGTTATTGAAATTAGTTAAAGTTGGCTTTAAGAATCTCCTAACGTTGGGTTGCCTAGCAAGTGAAATATTAGGCGTCATCACAGTCCCGAAGGTGGGAATTCTGTGCCGTGATAAGTTGGTATCAGAGCCCTAGGTTTCCTAGGTCTCACAATTCACAAGCAGAATTAGTAGAGTCTGGAGAATCGGTATGGAGACGTCTATACTTATCTTCTAGAGGCTATCAAGTTTAGGAACAAATTTCACTTATATTCTTCTCTGTCATGCGATTTTTGTCTTCTCATTGCTAATTGAACTGTTCTACTCTTTCTCTCTCGCAAATGGAGAGAACATGTACCGTATCTTCAGCTGAGCAATAGCGAGAGCCCTCGCTGGCAGCTCTTATGAGGGGTAGGGGTCAAGGCCGAGGTCGTGCTAGAGGCCAAGGCAGGGGCAGGGTTTAGCCCAGAGCTCGAGCACCAGCACCAACACCAACACCAGCAGTGGTGCCTCAAGTAGAGTTTAACGAGGAGGTTCAAACCCAGATTGTTCCTATCTGACCAGCTCAGCTTTTGGAAGGGTTCAGTGCCACCCCTGTGCTTCAGGATGCTTTGGTCCGTTTGGTGGGCCTTCTGGAGAGTGTGTCCCAAACTAGCACATTTCCCATGGCACCAGCCGTCTCTCAAGACGGAGGAGGAGCACAAACTCCTGCTACACACACTCTGAAACAGATGGCTCCCAGTATCAGACTCCAGCAGATCAGCCAGTCGGAGTAGTTCAGCCGGTCATTGCAGCATATGCCGATGATGGGCCAACTATGTCTTATGAGGATTATTGAGATTGGACAAGTTCACCAAGCTCATTTCGGTTCACTTCAGTGGTGCACGTTCTGAGTATCCTCAGGATTGTCTTGACCGCTGCCATGAGGTTCTGCGAAACATGGGGTTAGTTGAGTCCAATGGGGTCGATTTTGCGGTGTTTTGGATGACGGGTTCTGCCAAGATATGGTGGAAGGATTTTGTATTGACCAGACCAGCTGGGTCTCCTGCTCTTACTTGGGACCAGTTCTCTCATATATTTCTTGAGAAGTTCCTTCCTATCACATTGAGAGAAGACTATTGTTGACAAATCGAGCGCCTCCAGTAAGGCAATATGTCCGTCACTCAGTATGAGACTCATTTTGTGGATTTGGCCCGTCATGCTATTCTTCTGCTTCCTACCGAGAGAGAGAGGGTGAGGAGGTTTATTGAGGGACTTGCTTAGCCTATGAAGTTGTATATGGCTAAGGAGACCGGGAGTCAGATTTCTTTTCAGGCG
Source organism: Nicotiana paniculata (assembly GCA_005239505.1). NCBI lineage: Eukaryota > Viridiplantae > Streptophyta > Magnoliopsida > Solanales > Solanaceae > Nicotiana > Nicotiana paniculata. Next base: position 23,784 of record MDKI01104021.1, on the reverse strand, counting down.
GCTGCCAATGTCGCTAGGCGAGTCGAGATGGTTCTTGCACAGGGAGGTCAGGGGTCTGACAAGAGGTATTTTCATTCCGGTAGGTTTAGCGGTGTTCTTCTGGAGGCAAGGGTAATTTTGGTAGAGGCCATCCTCCAGGCCGTTACATTTAGCACTCCAGGCATCCCACGGTGATACACTCGGCCTGACATAACCCTTTGCCAGCAACTCCTCAAGATGTTCCTTTAAATCCTTCAATTCTCTCAAAGCCATACGGTACGCTAGGATAGATAGAGGCTAGGTACCTGCAACCAACTCAATATAGAAATCGATATCACGATTTGGTGGCATGCCTAGATGATCAGAAGGAAACATATAGGAGAACTTCCGGGCTACAAGTAGTGAATCAATCATCGGAGACTTTGAATTAGTATCCCGGCATAGGCTAGATAAGACAAGCAAACGTTCTCCACCATGTGTTGAGCCTTCATAAAAGAGATAACCTGACTAGATGTACTGATAGACGAACCCTTCCACTCCAATCTAGGCAACTCTGGCATCGCTAAGGTAACAGTCTTGGCATGGAAATCAAGGATAGTGTGATATGGAAATAGCAAGTCCATGCCCAGGATGACCTCAAAGTAGGTAATATCAAGCAACAAAATATCCTCTCTAGTCTCGTCTCCACATAATATGACTACATAAGACCGATTGATCTGATCCAAAACAACAGAATCACCCACACGAGAGGTCACATAGATAGGAGTACCCAAGGACTCACGAGGAATATCCAGAAAATGAACAAACGGAGATGAAACATACGAATAGGTAGATCCTGGATCAAATAATACTGAAGCATCCCTACTGCAAACAGGAATAATACCTATGATCACAGCGTCTGAGGCCACTGCATTTGGTCTGGCCTGAAAGCATAGAACCTGGCTGGAGCTCCACTAGGCTTGCCCCCACCTGTCTGGTCTCCACCTCTGGGACGGCCCTTACCCACCTTCCCTCTGCCTCTGGGTGGCCGGACGGCTGGCGGGACAGCTGGTGCTGTAATCCTAGGCTGCTGGCCCTACTGCACTACCTTGCCCTGAAGCATGGGGCAAAATCTCTGCACATGACTAAGATCCCCGAACTCAAAAAAACCTCTCGGCGCAGTGATCTGCTGCCCCGAGGTCTGACCCTGGTAGCCTGAATACCCACTGGAAGAACCCTGAATGGCTGGTGGGCAATATGAATTCTCTATCATGGCACTGAAATAGGCACTTGAAGAACTCTGATGGCCTGAGTACCCACTAGGATAACTCTGAATAGCTGGAGGGCGATAAGAACTCTTCGGCATAATGCTTAAATAGGGTCGCGCAGGAGCACCCGTTGGAGGCGGCGGTGCTGAATATTGGGGCCTACTTGGCTGACCCCTCCTAAACTGACCTCTGCCCCCAGTGGGGCACCTCTGAAATCTCCGGAGTAACGGACCCTCTTGGCCTGCTGCTATTTCTCTCGACCCCTCTGACGATAGCCATCAATCCTCCGAGCAATCTCCACTATAGATGGTAAGAAATATTCATCTCCATCTCCCCAGCCATACCAACCTGAATACCTAAGTGCAACCCCGCAAAAAACCTCCGCACTAGCTCCGCCTCAGTAGGAAGTAACATAAGTGCATGCTGAGACAGCTCCGAGAATCTACCCTCATAATCGGTCACTAAAATACGGCCCGAGTTAAAATACCCGATATTTATGGGCTAGTTCTATACAAGGTACCACATGGCCATGATAGTAAGATGTATAAGGTGTGTTAAAATCTGAGTAGTATTGTAAGTAATATGAGATAATTCTTAATTATATGGATACTCGGGTAATTAATAAATTTTAGTGGGAGATTAATTACAAAAAAATCTTTAGATAAGGTTGAAGCCCCTAACGTGGCAGCCAGTAGGAGCTAAAAGAATGACTCTTTAATTAAGAAGAAACATGGCACATTTGGAAGACTAAGGGGGCTAAGTCATCAAAATTAGTGGGGCCTACCAACTAACATTTTTGAAGAATTCATTTTAAAGTGCTAAGCTTCATTTTTGGATGTTAAAGCTTGCGGATGAGACTCCAAGAATTCAACCAAAATAATTCCTTATCATCTTAGCAATGTGAGTCGCTTCAATATTTCCTTCAAAACGTGACATTTCATAGCATCTTCAACAATTCAAAACACGAGATTTTGCTATTATAAGGGAGTACGATGAAATATTTCTCAAGAATATCATAAAGATTTTTCCCTACTTTGATCCGCCGTTACGTGTTGTTGCAATTGGCGTGTGTTAGACGGATTGTCAAGAAAATCGGCTCATGTACATTAAGTCTAAGCCCTTCCTTCATTTTGGCATGATCTCGTAATTACACAAGTTTGATAACGAAGCACAAAGAGAAGTTCATACTCCCGAATTTACATACATTATCTTAGCCTCATAAGTTACAATATTCTCTCTTATCGGGACTTTATATTCAATTGAGTATTGTCTCCTTCCAGTTAAGATAGAAGGGGTTCTATATATATGTATATATATATACAATATTATAGTATTTCACCACTATCGAGCTATAATCAGGACCCTATTGGGCAACCTCTGATCACATGGTAAGACATATGCCGAGCCTACTGTGGCTGAGCTCCTATGAGCGAGCCCAGTTGGCTGAGATACAGAGCCTAGTATGGCCGAGCGCCTATGAGAGAGCCTACTACGGCAGAGCAATTATATATATACCAAGTCTTATAAGGCCGGACAACTAGTTTACGTACTATATTGAGAGAGTTGAGTCAGTATCAGCAGGTGAGCATATCTTCAGATTATCTTTCACTCCCAGTTACTTTCAGTTATAATATTATCAGTTTAGTTTCATCTTTCAGTATATTGCCTTACGTACTCGGTACATTATTTCGTACAGACGTCCCTTTTCTTGGGGCGCTGCATGTCATGCGTGCAGGTTCAGATAGACAGCCGAGTAGACCTCCTCATTAAGTGTTGCCCGAGTTCATCTTGATCGATAAGCTCCATGCCCTTCGGAGTTGCTGGGTCTAGAGCTTTATGTATATATGTTATCAGTAGGTCGGGGCCCTGTTCCGATCATAGTATATACATCAGTAGAGGCTTGTAAACATATCCTGTCAGTTAGTGCAATATGTTGGGCTTGTAGGCCTTTTATTTATATTTCGTTGGTTTGCCAGCCGTAGTAGTTATGACGGCCTTGTCGGCCTAGCTTTATATTGATGTTTAGTCTGCATTCAATTGTCTTGCAATGTGGCCCATGGCCAAAGTATGAAATTATATATTCAGAGTCCCTTAGTCGCAAGTTAGTACGCAAGGATAGGTAAGGCACCGGGTGCCAGTCTCGCTCCCCAGGTTCGGGACGTGACAAAAGTGGTATCAGAGCAGTTCTGTCCTAGGGAGTCTACAAGCCGTGTCTAGTAGAGTCTTGTTTATGGGTGTGTCATGCACTACACTTATAAGCAGGAGGCTACAAGGCATTTAGGGCTGTCACTCTTTCTTCTTACTCTAGATCGTGTGGTAGAGCTCACTTGTAAGAATTTAGATTCCTAAATTCTATTATATTTGTAATACAATGATACGGACATTTAGAAAGACGGTTGGTAGGGGATTGAATATGGTTGTGGAAGAATTAAATCAGAGGAACTCGACTTTACACCATGCTTATGATAAGTAAATGTAATGTTTCCAGTGGAACATGTGGATACTAAGACGTGTAAGCTTCTTGATAAGGATCCATAAGGCAAGAATATCTATCCACTCTTACGGTAACAAGGAATAAGAGATTTAGAAGCTATATACAAGTTTCAACAAGTAAAAGAAGCAAGGTGAAGAAGGGTACGAGGCACCCAGTTAATGAAGATTATCGGTATTTGCAACTAAGGCAGAGAAATATAAGCATTTTGAGTTCCCTTCAATGGTAATAAAGGTATGTACGACCGACCACACCCATCTCAGTTATGCACTATGGGAGTTAAAAAATATGGTTTAAGAGAAGGATGGGATATCAGGATCCCGTTGGGGTTAGAGTAACCCAAAACAATGGATGGATTGTTTGCGTTAGTTTTCATTTTTGAGGGATAGTGCAAATGTGCTAATGGATCTACTTGTGAGACACCCAGATGGTGCACTCTAGAATAGTACAACTAGATATGAATACTAAAATAATCAAAGGCAGACATTGGAATCCTTGAAGGAATAAATATTACAATAGTATGGCTCCTGTATCTAGTAGAGCGAGAATACTAGGCAACCCGAAGAGCCAATGGATGAAGCAAGGGGAGCTAAAAGCAAAAGAATGTCTTGTTGAAGTTTTCAAAAGAAAGTGATAGGCAGAAATACTAGCGGGGAATACAGAGAGAGATAAGGAAGCATTATGAGTAAGGTGTGATACATGGATGATAACGGTAGATAAAAAAATGATGATAGTATTAAGGAGTCTATAGTCAGGCGAAGGAAGAAACAAGAGGTGATAGGCTTTGAGACAACAAAAGAGTTTAGGCCATAAAGTAATATCCTCATTTCAAGGAATAAGTTCGTGACTCTAACGTGATTACCAAAAGGAAAAGTTAGACCCCATAAATAATAGAAATTAGTATGGGCTGGTGGACAAGATAAACTAAACAAGAATTAGGGGCTGCGTGATTTAATAATAGTCAGTATTATGAGAACTTCAGATTTCGTTTCGGCAATAATAGAGTGGATAACAGAAGAAGATTGATGAGAAATTCAGTGAATGGTCATTCAGGATGAGTCTTACCTAAACCAATTAACGTGAGCAAATTTAAGCTTAAGGGACTGTATGTTCCAGTTTTATTAACTGTCACCCTTGCGAGTAAGGAAATTTTGTTATCCTTGGTATAAAAGGCCTACCGCAAGGCAAGTAAGGGTCATCGATGAAGTAAAAATACGCAAAAAGTGAAGAGGTAAAATATCTATACATATATCATCGTTGCACTAAATGTTAGTACTCCCCCAAAAGGGGGGATATGTAGGGACATGGCATTAAGTCAGAATTAAGTGGTTCTAGTAAGTATGGACTAGTAAAGGAAAATGTGATAAAAATGAGAAAGGGATGAGATTGAATTTATTCAAAGCCTGCAAATATGATACGATTCCAGAACATTATGCAAACATGATGTCACGGGGAGAAAGTAAGGGTTGCGGCCCAATATGTTTTCAATAGATAAGGAGCCAGTGCGAGAGATAAGTTAAGACAAAAAATATAACCCAAGAATGATTACGCGGAATACTGATATGAGAATTGGCCAACGAGAAGTCAGTAGTTGATTAAGGAAAAGCCTAGGTATGGCTAGACAAGGGATACAGACAAATCAACAGATCATGCAAGATAAACATAGTGAACCCCAACATGAGGCATTCATTATCACAGATATGACATCGTAACCTTGAGAATATTAAGATAGAAGTTGGGGTAGTAAAGGTAAAGAATGAGGGTTACGGAGATAAAGAGAGTTCCACTGGGAAGACAATCAAATATTAGCTCAGAAGCTATCTTACGAGTACAAGAGCATGAGGACAAGTAAGTAAGGATAATTACAAGTAAGAAAGAACATCAAAAATTCCGTTGGATAAACAATGTAATAAGCTCACAACCTTGCAAGAATCAGAGGGTCCTCCTTAAGTACTAAAATGAAAGACTAGCTCAGGAAATAAGCAAGAAGGCTTCAACCTAAGCATAGTGACCTAAAGAGGAAATGGTCATGTAACAACAGTCTCACAAGAACATTGTATGCATTCCATAAGAAAGTGGCACCTACCGTGGCTACTGAACAGGTAGAAAAATCAAAAGTAATACTCGAGATCATATGAAATTGCACAAAACCTCTGGCATGCTTGGGAACTAAGATAAGCTAAGTATGCATTCAACAATGCGGCAGAAAGACCAGGAAAAATAATTGCTTACATTTGAAGGAAGTTGCGAAGGAACGAAAGGAATAATTCGATCAATGATCCAGAGTTGTTACGTTATGAATGCACTTAGGATTTCATAATATTATCCATGCAGCATATATACCGACATTCATACAGTCGTAGAAGACTCCGATATAAGTTAAAAGAAAGAATTGAGCCTAGGGCATAAACAAAGGATTGAGTTGTTAGAAGATTGTATCATGGATATTCCATAGCATCCATGAAAGACTAAAGTAGTAACCAATACCATGAGCTGCAGATCGGAAGATAGTTTAAGCCTACATAAAGGTTGATCAGAAGAAAGAGGAAACTACAGAGTTACATCAACTAAGTAAATCAGGAATCTGATTATTGGACGCAGAAAATTATAGACCTCGTGATTGAGAACATTGAAGGATCACTCTTAAATATCAGAGGTACAAGAGAGATAGTACATTAGCCATATTTTATAACGGCTCTACGATAAAGCTAGTTAGAAGAGTACAAGCCTCATAAGAAGTCAGTATGAAGCTCTCACCGAATTGTGTATGCACCAGAGGTGCAAGTATTATAATAGAACTTCAAGTTATGGATGTAAATTATACCTATGTGGAAGGGGGGGGTGGGGTCAGGAAAAAATTAGACGATACATTGCAAATTTTAAGGTAGTAAGGTAAAGGTGAAAAACGTACGAAATACTTAAATGTAGAAGGTTTTAGATAGTCCATAGTTCGGATAGAAGGTTAAAAGTGCTGGGATTCAGTATCCAATAATGATAGCGGCATCGTCAGTGGCATATCATCCAGCCTATAGTTTCTAGGTATCGAGAGGACTAGTTAAGAAAGTAAAGAAGAGTTAGAGATGATGCGATGTTCTCTTGATGTTCCAAAATAACACAAGGAAATCTATGGTACAAGCAAGTTGAAGGAAGGTCGCGAGTAGTATGTGTAGGTCGCAAGCCAAAGTATGGTAAAGAGACAAGGTTTTAGGAAGATAGGAGTAAGGATAAGAAACGACAAGTGAAAAGGTGACGAGAAGGCATAAGTTCTCTGAATTAAGCCCGTGAGAACAAGAATTATAGAATGTTCATAATAGCCTAAATATACTCAAGGGAGTCTAAGACTAGTAGAATTTAAAAGAGATGGAATGATGCCATGGTAATAAAATAAGGGTGTAATTGTGATAGATAAAGGATGATGTTTGGGCCTTCGATTGAGTAATGATTTGATTAATTTTAAAGGATTAAAATACCCTCATAAGGAGAATCACATTGGGATGCTATGAAATATAGTTATTGAAGTATAGTATCGCACCTAGGTGGATCAGTCTAATCACTTCAGATGATTCCCCAATGAGATGTGAGCCCTAGTGACAATATAATACATAAGATATTTCAAGTTATCAGTGTTAAATTGTAGACCAATATTGAGGTGAATCAACAATGGATGGACAAAAGTCACAAAGTATGAGATGAGATTAGGCCACCATTCTTAAGATGAATAGTAATGAGGAAGCATTAAAGAACTTAGATTTATACATATAGGATAAGCACGAGAGTAACATGGAGTTTTGTAGTAGACCTCAGTAACGATAAATCAAAGTAAGAGTTACGGTAATAAATTCATACAGATGGATAAACGAACCTATGAGATAAGGTATAATGATATTCGTAAGTTTAACAAAGTACCGAGCGAAGAACTTCAGCATACTCATAGATGCCCAGAGGGACATCTTATCAAGCTCTATATATGTTTACAAAGTGAAGCCTAGAGATTGGCTAAAAGATGAATGAAAAAAAGAGAGAAGAGTCGCATAGGCACACTTACAAGGTTAGAGTCGTATAGGCTTCATGATAGAAGGTAGTGACAATTACGAGATTGGAATGATTCCGACCACAAGTCGTGGTGTAATAAAGAGTCTTAAAGGGGGGAATGCCCTGGCCTTTGGATTTATTCACAAAATAGTTGCCTAGGTGGCAAGGAGAGTTTTAAAGTATTCGGAAGACATAGGTTATGAAAATGATAAGTGCATCAATCAACATTTGAAGGACGAATATTCCAAAGGGGGGAATGATGTTACATCCCGCATTTTTCGTATATTAAAATTTCATCGAAAGTTAATCGACATAAAGTTTGGGAATGAGATTGTAACCATTATGCTATTTCAAAAAAGTGATCAGTAAATTCGTGAAGGTGAGAGGTAAGTAAATCGAAGAAAATGAATTTCGTCGAAGTTTGATATTTTGGAATAAAATACGGCTAGAGATAAACTACCCGGTGTTTATGGACTAGTGCTATACAAGGTACTACATGGGGATGATAGTAGTTTATAAGGTGTTTTGAAAAGTGAGTAGTATAATAAGTAATTTGAGATAATTCTTAATTATATGGATAAACGGGTAATTAATGAATTTTAGTGAGAGATTAATTACAAAAAAATCTTTGGATAAGGTAGACGCCCCTAACATGGAAGCCAATAAGAGCTAAAATAATGAATCTTGAATTAAGAAGAGACATGGCACATTTGGAAGACTAAGGGGGCTAAGTCATCAAAATTGGTGGGGCCTACCAACTAAGATTTTTGAAGAATTCATTTTAAAGTGCTAAGCTTCATTTTTGGATGCTAAAGCTTACGGATGAGACTCCAAGAATTCAACCAAAATAATTCCTTATCATCTTAGCAATGTGAGTTGCTTCAGTATGTCCTTCAAAATGTGACATTTCATAGCATCTTCAAAAATTCAAAACGCGAGATTTTGCAATTATAAGAGAGTACGATGCAATCTTTCTCAAGAATATCATAAGGATTTTCCCCTACTTTGATTCGCCATTGGCGTGTGTTAGAGGGATTTTCAAGAAAATCAGCTCAGGTATGTTAAGTCTAAGCCCTTCCTTCATGTTGGCATGATCTCGTAATTACACAAGTTTGATAACGAAGCATAAAGAGATGTTCATACTCCCAAATTTACATACATTATCCTAGTCCCATAAGTTATAGTTTTCTCCCTTATCAGGACTTTATATTCAATTGATCTTATATATATATATACACATGTATATATATATATATATACATGTATATATATATATACATATATATATACATATATATATATATATATATATGCAACATTACAGTATTTTCACAACCATCGAGCTATAATCGGTGGGAAGGCCCCTATTGGGCAACCTCATATCAGATGGTAAGTTATATACCGAGCCTATTGTGGCCGAGCGCTTATGCGCGAGCCCAGTTGGCTGAGATACAGTGCCTAGTATGACCGAGCGCCTATGAGAGAGCCTACTACGGTAGAGCAGTTATATATATATACTGAGCCTTAGAAGGCCGAACAACTATTTTACTTACTATATTGAGAGAGTTGAGTCAATATTAGCAGGTGAGAATATATTAAAATTATCTTTGACTCCAAGTTTCTTCCAGTTATTATATTATCAGTTCAGTTTCAGCATTCAGTATATTTCCTTACATACTCAGTATAATATTTCGTACTGACGTCCCTTTTATGGGGGCGCTGCATTTCATGCGTGCATGTTCAGATAGACAGATGGGTAAACCTCCTCATTAGGTGTTGCCCGAATTCAGCTTGATCGGTAAGCTCCATGCCCTTCGGAGTTGCCGGGTTTAGAGCTTTATGTACATATTATGTGTGTATATATATATATGTATATATGTTATAAGTAGGTCGAGGCCCTGTTCCGATCACAGTATATCCATCAGTAGAGGCTTGTAGACATATCCTGTCAGTTAGAGCAGTATGTTAGGCTTGTAGGCCTTTTATGTATATTTCGTTGGTTTGCTATCCGTAGTATTTATGACGGCCTTGTCAGCCCAACTTTATATTGATGTTTAGTCAGCATTCAATTGTCTAGCAATGTGGCCAATGGTCAAAGTATGACATTGTATTCTAAGAGTCCCTTAGTCGCAAGTTGGTACGCAAGGATAGGTAAGGCACCAGGTGTCGGCCTCGCCCCCCAGGTTCGGGGCGCGACAGCTCTTCCCACGGGTAGTGTGCCCGGGGTATGATATACAGCGATTGGATGCCCATGAGCCTGAGCAGTAAATGTTTGTGCTCCCCCTCACGCGTGAGATGTGGCAGGGTCTGCTGGAAATAAACCAACTCTAGGTCATAGAATCTATTAAAAGTAGCATACGGCCCATGACCTCCTGGAAGCCTGGTGCTTTAATGAAATCGATCGGAGCTGGCTCTACTAAGGGAACCTTACCCTGATCCTCAATTATGGGATCCTGTACTAGATCCACTGGCGGTGCAACTAGGGCAACTCTGGGACGTCCTCGTCATGTACCTCGGGCTGGTGTCTTCCCCCGACCTCTGCCTCGACCTCTAGCAACGGGGGATGTAGCTCCTCCTGGGTCCGGAACATCTGTCGCGTGCGTCCTCATGATATGTGAAAGAGTGAGAGAAGAAACTTAGTATACCACCAACTACACAATAGGAGATGAACAAAGACTAGTTTCCTAACACCCTATAACCTCTCAAAGATAAGTACAAACGTATTTGCACCGATCCACAAGAATCTATTAGGCCTGCAACTAACTTATGAGACCTACGTGAACCTAGTGCTCTAATACCATGTTTTCACGACCCAATTTCATGTCAGGCCAAGATATCGTCCAACTCTGTTGCTAGACAAGCCAACTGTGAGCAACCTAGTGATTTCCCATTTTCTAACGAGTATTCCAAGTAATAACTTTTCCTTAATTTAAAAGATTTAATGAAAAACAAATTTAAGTTGATAAATTAAGGCAACTAAATGTATTTATTACCATAGGAACAAACCAAAATCACAAGTCTACTAATGTGTGCCAAAATCTACTGTCACAAGTATGTGGGCAACTAGTAGAATATACAAAAGATGTCTACTCTACTATCTGAAATAAAATAGACAGAAACAAATCAAAAGAGAGAGACTCCAGCATGCTGCTGAACAGCTCGAAGGGCATCTCACCGTGAAATCTCGAACCAGGATCAGGTATGCGCGCCAGACGGATATCCAGATGCACCTACCTCAGATGTTGCACAGTTAAGTGCAGCAGTGTAGCGTGAGTAGATAAAATAACATGTACCCAGTAAGTATCCAGTCTAACCTCGAAGAAGTAATGATGAGGGGTCGACTTTGACACTTACTAAGGCTATTAATAATAAGTAAAAATTATAATTAAACATGGATTACAATAAATCTACTGAAAACTCAATAACAAGAGATGATAAATATCCTTTTCATAATTATCAAATCCCAAATTTATCTTTCATCATTTAACGATTTATATCATCAACCAATGATGCAATATTAATTATGAGAAGTCCCGAGAGTTTATCATGCGCAAATAATGTCGAGGTCGTACAGCCTGAACCTGCATAAAATATTTAAACTGTGCACTGCCGAGGGTCGAACCTCGCGAACCATAGTTGCATGTATCTACTACCGAGGCGTTCGGCCCATTCCACAGATAGAAAACACTTTAAAGAAACACAAGTTTTTTAATAACAGTCAAGTGTTCTATTCACAACCTCAAATAAGAGAACCTTATCCCTTAAGAATTCTTTTACGATTTTTGAAATATGATTATGCAATCTAATTAACAAGTAAAGGCGCAACCATTTCAAGTATAGCATGATATGGGTCCTAGACTACCCAGACTATAGGATAATTACTAGCTACGCAAAGACTCTCATCACCTCGTATGTACGTAGTCTCCCACAATTAGACACGCCATACAAATAGATTCACCTATGGGGTAAATTCCGTCTTACAAGGTTAGAAATGACATTTACCTCGTCTTAAAGCCTACTTCCCAATTCAAGAATGTGCTCACACCTTCAAGTCTGTGCCGAATCAATCCAAAACTAATCAAATAGTATATAAACTAATCAATCATACTCAAAAGTTCGTATTCCAACTATTAAAGAGGTTACCCTACCCTAAATGTAAGATTCCTAAAATTCACCCAGATGCCCACGTGCCCGAATTCCGGAAATTTTTGAAGAAAGTTGTTACCTATAACCCTATGAACTCAAATATATATTTTTCATCAAATTCAATGACCATTTTTGTTGTCAAATCCCACTTTTACCCAAAATCTAGATTTTCATCTAAACCCTTGATTTAAGAAATTTTTACATGTTAATCTACCCATAATCTATGTATTTAACTCATGTTGTGTAGAAATTACTTACCTCGAAGTGCTAGGTGAAAAACCTCTTCCAAAATCTCCAAAAATCGCCTAAGAGATGAAAGAAAATGAGATAAATGGTCTAAATCCCGCATTAAATGAGCTGGGCACAGGCCTCTGATGTCGCATTTGCGAAACCAGGTTGGCAAATGCAAAGGTCGCAAGTACGACAAATCTCTCGCAAATGCGAACACTGGGCTTCAGCTCCTATGGTTGCAAAGGTGGCTCATGTTTCGCAAATGTGATCACTGCCCCAGGTCGAGCTTCTTCGTAATTGCAAATCCCTTCTTGCAAATGCGCGGCTCGCAAATGCGAACAATTTCTCGCATTTGCGAGACCTGCAACACCAACTATCAACACCAGAAAACTGAAGTGTTTTCTAATCCTCCCGAACGTCTGAAACTCACCAGAGCCCTTGGGGATCCACACCAATTACCCACACAAGTCTAATAACCTCGTAAAAACTCTCTCGAGTGATGAAAACACGTAAACAACATAAAAAAATACGAATTGGACGCCAAAATGCATGGATTGACTCATGAACTCAAAAACATCTAAAAATACTTATGCACATTCGATTCCTATCAAATAAACTCGGAATGACACCAAATTTTGCATGCAAGTCTTTAATGATATTACGGAACTATTACCGATCTCGGAATTCCATTCAAACCTGGATATCACCAAAACCTACTCTAAACCAAATCTAAACCAAATTTCGCATGCAAGTCTTACATGATATTACAGAACTATTACCGATCTCGGAATTCCATTCAAACCTCGATATCACCAAAACCTACTCTAAACCAAATTTAAAGAACTTCAAAAACCTTCAAAGAACCAACTTTCAATATTAGGCACCGAAACGCTCCTAGTTCATCCAAAACCCGATCTGAGCATACGCCCAAGTCCGAAATCATCATACAAACCTATTGGAATAGTCAAATCCCGAAGTCAAACTTAGCCTTTTAAGGAAAACATAAGGAACCAAGTATTCTAATTTCAACCCTAACCCTTCCAAGTCTAAAACTAACCATCCCAGCAAGTCATAAATAGTAAAAGCACATACGGGGAGTCTTACTTAGGGGAACAGGGTTCTAAAAATAAAAGAGATCGTTCAGGTCGTTATAGTTAGCGATGTCCTTTTGGAATTTTGAGCCTGGTAATAACTCCGTATGTTGATTCTTGTCTTAGGAGCGTGTCCGGATGTTGATTTGGAGGTTTGTAGGTCATTTTGGGGTCATTTGGCGAAAGTTGGAAGTTGGAAGTTTTTGGAAGATTGACTGGGAGTGGACTTTGATAGCGTGGTCGGATTCTGATTCAGAAAGTTGGAGTAGGTCTATAATGTCAAATGTGACTTGTGTGCAAAATTTGAGGTCAGTCGGACGTGATTTGATAGGTTTCGACATCAGATGTGGAAGTTTGAAGTTCTAAAATCCATTAAGCTTGAATTGGGGTGTAATTCATGTTCTCGATGTTGTATGATGTGATTTGAGGCTTCGACTAAGCTCGTATGATATTTTAGGACATATTGGTATATTTAGTTGGGGTTCCGGGGGCCTTGGGTGTGTTTCGGGTACGTTTCGGGTTTTGTTGGATCATTTTGGGCTACTTTGAATGCTGGTTTCTGATGTCTAGTGTTGTTCTTTGAGTTCGCAAAGGGACCTCCCCGTTCGCGAAAAAGGATTTTGCTTCTAGGACTTTGCTCTTCGCGTTCGCGTTGAAGGAACTCGCTATCCGTCGTCTGAATTTGGAAGGTTATATATCACAATCTATAAGGAATGTGGAGATGATCCAAAAAAAAACGAGTCTAGTTTTCAGAAAATCAAACCATTTGACATTTGGAGTGGTGTGCAAAAACTTATGGTTGGTACAATACAGGCTGTCCGGGAAGATGTTTGGAAATTGCGAAGAAGAAATTTGTGTTTCTTAGGGTTGTCTTTGGAAAATTATATCTCAAATTGTACATGGAATTGGGAGATAACCAAAACAAGAAAGTAATAGATCTTGGTGTCTGGTTTTCAGAAAATTAAACCATTTGTCATTTGAAGTTTTGTACAAAAAGTTCTGATCATTATACTAGAGGCTATCTGAGAAGAGTATGGAAATAGCTTCTGAGAATTTTGTTCATCGCAAACGCGATCGGAGGCTCACGAACGCGAAGAAGAAAGACGGGGCAGTGTTATAAATCCTCTATTTCGGAACTTTGAGCCATTATTTTGTATTTTTAGTTGGGAACCTCGGGATTTAATGATATTGGAGAGGAATTTAACCATAGAACTTGGAGTAAGCATTCTTGACTCACTTGTGATTATATTTCTTGGATTAATCTTCATTTTCAGCATTAGATTATTAGGGTTTTTCAAGAAGAAATAGGAAGAAATTTCTATAATTTTACAAAATGAATTTTCGAGTTTTGAATACCGGTTCGGAGTCAGATTTGAATGAAATTAGTATGGTTGAACTCGTAATTGAATGGGTTGTCAGATTATATGAGTTTCGTCGGGTTATAAGACGCGGGGCCCACTTCCAACTTTTTCAGCAAATTTGGCAATTTTTATAAATTGTTAAATTTCAAGCATTGCAGTGTATTTTTGATTAATTTTCACATTGTTTGACTAGTTTCGGATTGAACGACACCAAGTTGGGGCTTTGGAACGAAATTGTGACCGGAAAGTGGGCTTTAAGACAAGGTAAGTCTCTTTTCTAACATTGTAAGATGGAATTAACCCTATAGGTGAATTGATTTGGTATGTGCTTGTATCTGTGGGGGCTGCGCACGCACGAGGTGACGAGAGTCTGTACGTGGCTACTAATTATGCTTATGTCCGGGTATTCTAGGACCCAAATCATGTTATACTTGCGATGTTTACACCCTACTTGTAAATTTAATTGCTTAAATCATATTGGAACTTGATAAAGGAATTGTAAAAGGTAAAACTTCATTTACTTGAGTTTTTCACGGGTCTCTTGACCGTTAATGAGAATTGGTATTTATTTGAATATTAGCCCCTTAATAATCTTGAATCAGTTATTGTGATGTATTTTCTCTTCCTGTGGAGCGGGTCCGAATGCCTCAGTAGCAGATAGATGCATATACGGTTCGTGTCTTTCGACCCTCACCGGTGCATAGTTTATATATTTGTATGTTGGATCGGACCGTACGACCTCGGCATAATTCGTGCGTAAAAATTCTTGGAGTCCAATTATAATTGATACTGTTTTATTGGCTTGAGAGATTAATTTGTTAAATAATTGAAATAAATTTGGGATTTACAACTAGTAAAAGAATGGTTTTATTTATTTCTTGCTATTGCGTTTTCAACAATATTTATATAATCTATGCTTAACTATAATCTCGGTACCTTATTTTTAGCCCTTAGTAAGTGTCGAAGCCGACTCCTCATCATTACTTCTTCGAGGTTAGACTAGATACTTACTAGGTACGACTGATTTACATACTCATGCTACACTTGCTGCACATTTTGTGCAGGTGCAAATATGTCTAGTGGTCTTGTGGGCGCAAAGGCGCGGCTATTGCAGAGACTTAGGTGAGATGGTTTCCATGTTATGAGTCGGTAGCACACAGAGTATCCATCAGCGTTATTTACATTCTCCTATCTAATTTGTATTCCAGACAGATGTTGTATTTTATAATATTTCCTAGTTGATGCGCATGCACTTGTGACACCGGATATTGGGGGGAGGGGTGCTTACAGGTTATCCGTCGTTGTAGTTTGTGAAAATATTATCATATGTCCTGCAAATTCTATTTCCTACTATTTAATTGATAAAAATTATGATTTCAAAATACTAAAATGGGTAATTAAGGTAATCATTTATTGTTAGATTCCATGACAGCAGTGTGAGAAGCCATCACGACCTTTAGTGGATTTTGGGTTGTGACAATTTGGTGACGAGCTTGAAACACACACTTAAATATGCTCGCTAGTTGAATATAGTATAATATAATATCATACCCACATGGATTGGAGTTAAACATTATTATCGTAGTTTATGGCTAGATTGCTATCCAAGATGATCAACAATTGCGGTTTATATGATTAAAACTTAAATTAAATAAAATTCTAAACTATTGACTAGTGACAAACAATACAAGTAGTAAGCAAAGGAAGATATCAGTGGGGAGAAGATATGATTAATAGTATAGGTGCAAGATACATGTTTTGGATTTAACTCTAGATAATTCACTTATAATGTTAAAGTGAGTCTCTCGAATTCCTTTAGTTATTAGTTCAATTATTTAGTAGAAACTCCTCTCTCGATTAAGTCTCAACCTCACAATATGAACCAATTTTAAGTGCGTGAATATATGCAAGAATTCGTAGTGAATTGATCTTTAGGAGAACCTCTTTCGATTATCCTCCTAACATAGTTTAGTAAACAATTCAACTAGCATATTTCGATTACAAAGAAGAATTAATGATTTCAACCAACTAAATATAGAGCAACAATATCACAAGTTAGGCCTCTCGATTACACTAACAAGTGAATAAAGATGCAACAGTTAAAACATCCAAAGCGATTCAATACATAAAACTAGAGTTAATTATCAAAAAAAAAGTACTAATACACCAAATCCATCAATCCCTAAGAAATAATTACTCCATGGATATGGAGAAATTCATCACAATCAAGTTTAAGTCAAAGGAAGACATAAAATATCCAAAACCTTGTCTTGAGTTAGGATGAAAGGTGAAATCCTTGTGCTCTTGCTTCTCCCTCTTCTCCTTAGCTTCCTTAGGTCTAAATTATGTCAATGTAATGATCCGGCCGGTCGTTCCGAGATTTATAGTCTAGTTTCCCCCATTTCTACTTCTTTATGTGTTATTTAGCCTTATTTTGTTGCATCGGGTTGGTTGGTTCGGGTTCGGAGTGGTTTTGGAGTGGAATGAGACACTTAGTCTCTTATTTAGGAATATAAGTTGGAAAAGTCAACCGAAAGTTTACTTATGAGTAAACTATCTCGGGTTGAAGTTTTTATTGTTCGGATAGCTCTGTTGGGTGGTTCTGTACTTAGGGGCGTGTTTGGAATGTAAATTGGACGTTCGTGGTAGAATTAGGCTTGAATTGACGAAATTAGAAATTTTGCAATTTTCGTCGGCAGTGGAAAAATTAGATATCGAGGTCGGAATGGGATTCTGGAAGATGGAATTGGTTCGTAGAGTCATTTGCGACATGTGTGCAAATTTTTGGGTCATTTAGAGGTGAATTGATAGTTTTCAGCATCGTCTGTGGAAATTGGAAGTTTAGAAATCCTTAGGCTTGAATCCGAGGTTGATTTGATGTTGTGATGTTGTTTTGAGTGTACCGAGGGCTCGACTAAGTTTCTATATTTCTATATGACCTATTTGTGTTATTGGTTGAGGTCCCGAGGGCCTCGGGATGATTCTGGATGGTTAGAGGGAAGTTTGGAGATTGAGTTAAGAAGTTGATGTTGTTGTTTCTGATGTTTCCACACCTGCGGAGTGGGAACCGCAGGTGCGATGATCGCAGATGCGGAAGATGAACCACTGATGTTGAATCTTGGAGAGTTGAGGCAGGAGCCGCAGGTGCGGATAGTGGAGCGCACCTGCGAGACCGCAGGTGCGGGTATTTGACCGCAGAAGCAGATCCTGAGGAATAAAGTGGAAACCGCACCCGCGATGGATTATCTGCAGGTGCGACGTCGCAGAAGCGACTGATTGGTCGCAAAAGCGGAAGTACTGGACAGAAGGTATAAATTGTGGACTTCGCGAATTTTTGAGCATTCATCATAATTTCTATTCGATTTTTTGGAGCTTCTGGAGGGTTTGGAAGAGGGAATCAAGGGGGATTGCATTGAGGTAAGTTATTTGAGCTTAATACTCATGTTTATGATAATTTTCAGTTATTTAAGCATGAAATTAGTAGAAATTAGGTATGAAATTGAGGTAATTAGGGCTTGGAATTGGAGAGCTTGATTTGGGGATTTGAGGGGCCAAACGAGGTCTGATTTTTGTAAATTTGGTATGGTTCGACTCGTGAGTGAAAGAGGTTTCTAGTTTTGTGATTTTTGTCGGACTCCGAGACATGGGCCTAGGTGCCGGGTTTGGGTGAATTTCGGGATGTTGGTCAAAATTGATAGTTGCTCGTGTGGAATTAATTCCTTGGCCTATGTTGATTTCATTGTATTGCTTTTGGTTAGATTCGGGACGTTTGGAGGCCGAGTCGATAGGCAAGGTCATCGCGAAGTAGGATTTTGGTTTGATTGAGGTAAGTAACGCTTCCAAACTTGATTCTGAGGGTCCGAAACCCCGAGCTATGTGTTATGTGATTAGTATTGAGGTGAAGCACATGCCAAGTGACGGGCGTGCGGACATGCATCGTGATAAATGTGGCATGGTTCATTCGATGGAACCGCTTAGTGATTATTTCTTGTTGATATCCGTATTTCTATCATGTGATTAAGTAAATGTGTTGTAAATCATGCTAGATATCATGTTAGGTCTTCACGCCGATACTATTGGGACCCCAGTGGTCGTTTCTTGCTGTCATCTCATTAGTTTCATTGATATTCTGTACTCAGTCTTAATCATGCATATCATATAATGTCGCAGTCTCAATTATTATTACTTGGCACATCATATCATTATTTCGGGCTAGTTTCATGGCGTTGTAAACCCGTGTGTGTGAGACTAGAGAGTGATGACTGAGTGAGGCCGAGAGCCTGATTATGAGTGACATATATGGGATCGGGCTGCACGTCTCAGTGCTTATGTTGATGATTGTGATAGCGCTTGAGTTGTAGGAGACCCTCAGGAGTCTGTAACACACCCCTAATGAGCGCAGATGATATTATTGAGGGATGGATTTCCCTAGACATGGATTTGTCCGAAGTATTATTTAGGGATGGATTTCCCTAGACATGGATTTGTCGGATGTAGTGATACCTGGAGATGGGTTTCTCCGTAGGGTTAGATTACCCCTTTTCCTCGGTACCGAGTGACTATATAGTCAACATCAAATATGTTCCGGGATGGATTTCCTTGGGCCGGTTGTCCACATGCGGTACCGAGTGGTTGAGCACTTGAGAGTGGAAGTACATGGTACATTTTAATGCATTCTATGCATTTTCACTTAAAGATATGCTGAGCTTATCACTTTACATTTTTCAGATTTGCATCTACCTTGCTTCTTGAGCTAAACACTTGAATGGAAAGCATATCTACTTTACTGTACAGTTTAATCTGTTATCTGTGGAGGTTTAGTCAGTCACTGCCTATCACCCATAGTTTTGGCTTGTTACTTAATGAGTTGGTGTACTCACGTTACCACCTACACCTTGTGTGCAGATTCAGGTATCTCAGGCCACGGTAGCGGTTGTTGATTACTCCAGTCACGGACTTCCTTGGAGATAGCGAGGTAGCTGTCTGGCGATCAGAGCCCTTTTCTCCTTCCTTATCTTCCTTTTATAGTATTTTGACTATTCTCATACTATGATGTCTTATTATATTACAGAATAGATGTAGTATTGGCTCATGACTTAGTGACACCCGATGTTGGGGTTTATTTTTCGCATTTTGGTTTGAGTTTATCTCTTTTACGCATATTTCAGTTTGATAAAGGCTATTACCTAAATCTTTATGAAATATCGAATTGTTTGGGAATATGTCTGCTTGCCTAGTTCCACGATAGGCTCCATCACGACCGGGTTGGTTCGTCCGTAACAAGTTGGTATTAGAGCCTAGGTTACATAGGTCTCACAGTCATGAGCAGGTTTAGTAGATTCTTTCGGATCGGTGCAGAGATATCCGTACTTATCTTTGTGAGGCTGCAAAACCCTTAGGAAAAATCTCACATTCTTGAATTCTTGTCATGTGAATCTATTGATTCTGGTAACTAAACTTCTATTATTTCATTCTCTCATGGATGGTGAGAACACGTGCTACCAGAAAGGATGACTAGCCACAATTAGGCCCGTGAGAGACCGAGGCCGTGGTAGGGGTAGGGGTGCAGCCCGCGCAGCAGCCGGGGCAGTACCTGTAGACCCTTCCGTTATTCCAAATCAGGTCCCAGCCGCAAATGTTCTAGCGAGACCAGCTCAGGCACCGGCTATGCCTATTGTTATTCCTGGCCTTCAAGTGGCCCTAGCTCAGATCTTATCGGTGTGTACTGGCCTTGCACAGGCGGTCTCAGTTACTATGACCACATCTACTTCTCAGTCCGGGTGGGGTACTCAGACTCACGCCGCTCGTACATCCAAGCAGGTTGTTTAAGGACTTCAGACACCGGAGGCACCACTAGCCCAACCGGTTGCACCTGCTCAGGATTATGTGGTTCCAGTCATGCCTGATGACGAGCAGCGTAAATTGGAGAAGTTTTGTAGACTTAAGCCTCCGACTTTGAGCGGTGCAGAGGGCGAGGACGCCCAGGTCTTCATGGATAGATGTCAGCGTAGCATTCTAGAGACTAATGGGGTCTCATTCACTACCGTCCAGTTCTCGGTAGTTGCCTTTACTTGGTGGGAGGCTTATGAGAGGCCTAGGCCAGTTGGTGCAGCGCCCCTGACCTGACAGTAGTTTTCCATTCTCTTTCTGGAGAAGTATGTGCCACTCTCCCGTAAAGAGGAGATGTGCATGCATTTCGAGCTGTTGCGTCAGGATGATATGACTGTAACGCATTATGAATGAGATTTTTGGAGCTATCCCGTCATGTTGTTTGGTTGGTTCATACAGACAAGAAGAGGATCAGGAGGTTCGTGAATTGCTTTGTATATCAGCTACAGATTCTCATGACTAGAGAGAGGGTATTTGGTGCTTCTTTTGAGCAGGTGGTTGACATCGCCCGAGAGATAGAGTAAGTTCGCCGCTAAGAGAGTTGAGAGGGAGGCCAAGAGTCCTCGAGGATCTGGTAGGTTTGATGGTATTCCTTCAGGAGGTCAGTTTCAGCACGATAGAGGTCGTCCCTCCAGGCCTGCTCAGTCAGCTCGCCCAGTTCTCCGTGGTGCATTATCGGGACATGGTTCTCACAGTTCTCATCAGGGTAACTCATCATTCAGTTCCCTCCCAGCCTAGAGTTCACCCCGTTCACCATCAGCTCAAGGCTCATATATGCTTGGTTCTTCTAGTGGGTATTCCGGTGCTCAGGGCTCCCTTCAGTCCCCATTTCCAGTGGATGGTTGTGGTTTCTTTGAGTGTGGAGATTTGGGTCATATCAAGAGGTTCTGTCCCCACCTTACGGAAGGTTCATCTCAGCAGAGGAGTCATCCCTCGACTTCAGCTCCAGTTACTTCACTACCCGCCTAGCCAGCTAGGGGTGGTAGTTAGTCAGCTATGGGTCACCCTAGAGGGAGAGGTTGATACGGTGGTGTTCGGGCCCATTTCTATGCACTCCCACCCAGACCAAATGATATGGGTTTAGATGCCATGATTACAGGTGTTGTTTCAGTCTGTCATCGAGATGCTTCAGCTTTGTTCAACCCTGCTTCCACATATTCATATGTTTCATCATATATTGCTCATTTTTTAGATATACCCCGTGAGTATTTAGTTACATTTGTTCATGTGTATACTCTTGTGGGCGATACTATTGTTGTGGACTGTGTATTGGTCATGTGGTGTCTATTGGGGGTCTGGAGACCCGAGTGGATTTGTTATTCTTAGTATTGTTGACTTCAATGTGATATTGGGCATGGATTGGTTATCTCCATGTCATTTTGTTCTTGATTGTCACGCTAAGATCATGACCTTAGTGATCCCGAGATTTCCGAGGGTTGAGTGGAGCAGTTCTATAGATTATGTACCTAGTAGGGTGATTTCATACTTGAAGGCTCAGCATATGGTTGGGAAGGATATCCTATCTTATTTGGCTTTTGTGAGGGATGTTAGTGTAGAGACTCCCACTATTTATTCTGTTACAGTGATCCGTGATTTTCTTGATGTGTTTCCTACAGACCTGCCGGGCATACCGCCTGACAGGGACATTGATTTCGGTATTGACTTGGTGTGAGTCACTCAATCTATTTCTATACAACCGTATCATATGGCACCAGCGAATTTGAAGGAATTGAAAGAACAGATTCAGGAACTCCTAGATAAGAGGTTTATTCGGCTTAGTGTGTCACCTTGGGGTGCACCAGTTCTATTTTTGAAGAAGAAGGATGGTTCCATGAGAATGCGTATTGACTACAGGTAGTTGAACAAGGTCATAGTCAAGAACAAGTATCATTTGCCTCGTAGTAATTATTTATTTAACCAGCATCAGGGAGTGATGGTGTTCTCTAAGATTGATTTGAGGTCCGAGTATCATCAGCTGAAGATTCGGGATTCGGATATTCCTAAGACAGCTTTTAGGACCCATTATGGCCATTATGAGTTCTTGGTGATGTATTTTGGGCTGACCAATTCCCTAGAAGCGTTCATGCATTTGATGAACAGTGTATTCCATCCATATTTGGACTTCTTCGTTATTGTGTTCATTGATGACATCCGGGTGTACTCTCGTAGCCAGGATGAGCATGCCCGACATTTGAGGACTGTATTACAGAGATTGAGGGAGGACAAACTTTATGCTAAGTTCTCCAAGTGTGAGTTTTGTCTTGGATCTGTAGCATTCTTGGGGCATGTGGTGTCCAGTGAGGGTATTCAAGTGGATCCGAAGAAGATAGAGGTGGTGCAGAGTTGGCCTAGACCGTCCTCAACTATTGAGATTAGGACCTTCCTTGGTTTGGCAGGATATCACCGTCGCTTTGTGGAGGATTTTTATTTATTGCTTTGCCCTTGATTAAATTGACCTATAAGGGTGCTCCATTCAGGTAGTCGGACGAGTGTGAGGAGAGCTTTCAGAAGCTCAAGACTGCTTTGACAATAGATCAAGTGTTAGTTCTTCCATCAGCTTCAGGTTCTTATACCGTGTATTGTGATGCCTCGAGGATAGGCATTGGTTGTGTTTTTATGCAGGAGGGTAGGGTGATTGCCTACGCCTCGCGCCAGTTGAAGACCCATGAGAAGAATTATCTGGTGCATGATCTTGAGTTAGCGTCCATTGTTCACGCCTTAAAGATTTGACGTCAGTATTTGTATGGGGCCCATTATGAGATTTATACTGATAACACCGGAGTCTGTAGCATTTTTTTAAGCAGAAGGACCTTAATTTGCGTCAGCATAGATGGTTGGGGCATCTTCAGGACTATAATATCACTATTATATACCATCCGGGGAAGGCTAATTTCGTGGCCAATGCCTTGAGTCGTCTGGCAGAGGGTTTGGGGAGTTTAGCATATCTTCCAGCAACAGAAAGACCTTTAGCATTGGATGTTCAGGCCTTAGTGGGCCATCTTGTGAGATTGGATATTTTGGAGCCTAGTCGGGTGTTGGCTTGCGTAGTCTCCAGGTCTTCTCTTTATAACCGTATCAGGGAGCGCCAGTATGATGAACCACACTTTCTCGTTCTTCAGGACAAGGTCCGGTGAGGTGATGCTAGGGATGTGACTATTGGTGATGATGGTGTGATGAAGATACAAGGTTGGATATGTGTGCCTACTGTGGATGGGCTTTGGGAGTTGATTCTTGAGGAGGCCCATATCTCGCGGTATTTGATCACGCTCAACTATGTCTTATAAAAAGACTAAACGGGCGCTGCAAATATAATCTGG
>MDKI01236817.1:0-41249 GCA_005239505.1 Nicotiana paniculata | reverse complement strand
TTAATTTAGCGAGATTTTGTAGGATTATACGATAGGTAAAAATCACGTGCTCACAATATATATGAGAGAGCATTTGGGAATAGATAGAGACAATACACCTTTTAGTTTGGCTTTGCCGGTCGGTTCATTGAGATAACTTTTATAACTGTAGAGTTGATTGTACGATAGCTAAGGAACTGATCATATATATTCTCTTATTTGTTTCCTTATCTGATTTCTCGAGAACATATACTAGACAACGAAGCATATCACAGCAGGAGCAAAGGAGCTAAACACATCAGATTCTTTTTAGGTTCGTTAATAAAGTTTGACAAATCATCAAAACTCATAATAGCATAACTTATCAAACATTTTTTGTGCGCAAAAATTGTTGAAAAAGAAAACCACGTGGTTTATAGAATGACAGTGTAAACTAAATCGTAAACAACTTCATTTGCTGCGTGATCACTGATCGACATCATCATCATCATCTACTTTTTCCCGTTCAGGCGTGCAGCAATATTCAAACTTTGATTGATCTACAGGAAATTGCTGAGAACTTACAATAATAATATACAGGTCATGATAACTTTTGTCCAAGCTGGTAAGTCATGAAATAGGTAAAATATAATTAATCTTCTGGCTATTAAAACAACAATAAATATCGACCAAATCCATACAGCCTATTTAATATACTGGAAGTTTCTTGTGGAGGTTTTGGCCACACTTCACCAGCATGACAACAGCCTAGCAAAAGTACACCTGGTGTACGGTGATATTTAAAGAATATTGTCTCATTATTATTCCCATCCAGTACAAAATTATATGCTACTAGTTGTTGAACTGCATAACTACAAAGCTGGCATAAGATCTCAAAAGTGATCTGCCTAGTTTATAGTACGATATTAAATTTGGTGTATGAACAAGATCTATCCTTTTTTCTTTTTCCTTTTCTTTTTGGTTAGAAAAGAAACATATTATACATAGCTAAACTGCATCATTACACCTTAAGAAGGTATAATGATGGTATAAAAATTTAATATCACCTTAATATATTGTTTGGTAAGCAAATCTGGTATAAGTTATCCCGGGATAAAAATTAGTATCGGGATAACTTATACCTTGTAGAGGGTGGAGTACTTAGTGCCGGGATAACTTAAATATTTTTCTTAAAAATTATGCAATTTTTATTTTTAATACAACATACCAAACAATGGATAAAAAATAATACCATGATAACTAATCACATTATAACTCTCAGCATAATTTATCATAGCATAACTTATCCCGGCATAAGTCATATTCGAACCAACGCTTGAGCGGATCGTGGTAGTTCTTATCACGTATGCTTATAAGCTTTATATGGATACACGAAAAGAATAGCTACTCTATTCTGCTCCCTGTATTATCTGTGTGTTTTAAATCCGGATTATATTGTATTTATAGGTAAACGAGGGAGCAATAAATCAAGATAACAAGACGTTTTATCTCATGCTTTTTTCTCCGGATTATTCCTTTCTTTATTACTTCTTTATGTCGTCGATCTGTCGCTCATTTCATAGATGCTCCCTTTTTTTCATGTCCCATGAATTAACTTTTTTATACATAAGATCATTAGTATTATTTGAAAAAAATAATCAAATTTCTAATATTTCTTTTTAAAATTCTAAGTCTTGGGAACTACTTTCTCTGTTTTAATTTATATGAACCTATTTAACTGGACACGGAGTTAAAAAAAGAGAGAAGACTTTTGAACTTGTGATGTAAAATGAAGTATATATATATTGTGTGTGGCTATAAATCATTGCATAAAGGTAAATTATTTTCAAATAAGAAAAGAAATTATTATTTTTAACACGGAATAAAAAGAAAATAAGTTCACATAAATTAAAATGGAAGAAATAGTATTTAAGAGCAGATAGATTGATCATTATTAGAAAGCTATCCCTATTAGAAACTTCCATGTTTGGTTCTCGTGACATCTGAAGAAACATATATAACATTCAATAAGTAGAACGTATGTGTCAGGTCTTCTCATTTAATTAGATCCACAGATATAGCAAAATTTTAACTTATTAAGAAGTAAAGTACCCAAAAAAATTAGCTTAAAAATGAGTAATCACATGCTTTAATGACTAAAAATTGGTTAAATTTGCGAATATACAAACTGTTAATAGAGGGATTAAAAGTACACATTTTATTAATTGACTGTTAAATGTATGCTTAGTTGAACTTGAATCAAAATAAGAAATTATGTATAACGGACCATAATTGTGATATGTCTTGCTAGAACAATCTAATACTATACTAGTGTTCTACAATATCCTTATTGAAAGATCATTACATGATATACTTACATGACTGTATTTTTCTACATGACCTTCCCCAAGATGTGTATATTTCTTACCCTGTTTGGCCAAGCTGCAAAAATCAACTTATTTTGAGAAGTGTTTTTTTTTTAAAATACTTTTGGTGAGAATCAGTTTTTGTTTGGCTAAGTAATTTAAAAAATATTTCTGAGCAGCAATTAGTGTTTGACCAAGCTTTTAAAAATGACTTCTAAATGTATTTTTCTCAAAAGTACCTTTCAAAAAGTATTTTCGGAGAGAAGTTACTTTTTTCTGCTTCTCCAAAAGTGCTTCTGTTTTTTCTCAAAACTTTTTCTTTTCAAAAGCTTAGCCAACACATCAACTTTGGAAAAAAAAAATATTTTTTTTTTGAAAAAAGTGCTTTTAAGATTGAAGAAGTTTGGCCGAACAGTCTATCTGTCGCTATCCCTCTCATCCTATGTATACATCTACGTTTTCACATTTTACCTTGATATATCTAAAATTACCTAAATAAAATAATAATACAACAGATCTTATTAAAAGAAAATTAAAATTCTGAGAAAAAAGAAAGAAGATCGTATTATATGATGTTTTATAAAATGAAGATATGAGGTTCTAAATGATCTCATATGCTGCATTAATTCTGATGGATCATATTGTGGATCCAGTGTACAAGATACGAAGTTCATTCGAAACCAGCATACTTTGGATCAGATTATGTATAAATGTTTAAAAATTCACTAAATAAGTACAAATAATAGATTTCATTTCTAATAAATCAAATTGATTGTCATAGTTTAAACTCGAACTCATAAAACTTAAATTCTGAATTCCGACTCTGATCATGTTGTTAGCGTTTCTCTAGTAGTTTTTGAATGCACAAAACCCTCATCCTTCTTGTTTTTCCTTGGATGCAGCAATTTAGACAGAAACCCTCTTTTCTTCTTCTTCTTCTTCCCGTTATCTTCCATTTCTCCTTCTTCCCTCCTCGTAACAAAAACCAGTGATCTACTCTTCGTAAGCACATAATTACTCTTATTACCATTTCTCAAGATTGCAATAGTTTTCGTCCTGCGATATGACGGAGAAGAACACGACGAAACATCGGAAGAGGAAGATAATGAAGACAAAGATGACGATGAAGAACAAGACGAAGTAATTGTTGTAGTATTGCTACGTGAAGTTTTTGAAAGCTTAGAGAGCTTTTCACTTAAACAAAGGGAGCAAACCCCTGGCGATTGCTGGTGTTTTGAATGCTTTTTGCATAACATAGTACAGGGTTTTGCTTTGTTGATTTGCTGCTGATTTCTGAAAATTCTCCATTTGTTTTCCATGTTGTGTGTGTGTTTTTTTGGAAGGTGGGGCTTTGAGGGTATAAATAGAATGAAAGGTGCATGGCGCAGGTGGTTTCGGTGATAGTTCATGTGGGTTTCTTAGTGTGCTTCTTGAAATATTATTAAACGATTATTTTTGACGAGTTGTCATTTGTTGAGATTTGAAAAGTACTTTGGCTGTTGGACCAAAATGCAGTGCTAGAAATTGAAATTAAAAAGGGACGGTCAATTTTGGGTAGGCAAAGCAAGTTGTCTTCGGAAAAGGTGGGTTTGTAGGCAGAATTTAAGTTACATGCATTAATATTATAAAATTATTTATGATAATTATTAATTGACAGAGATTAATTACCTTTTATTTAAATAACGACTACAAATGATCGTTCCTAATAAGTGGAATTAATATACATAATAGAAGTAAGTTATGTTACTCTATTATATATACAATACGCCAAAATACATTGATAGGATATTTGAACTATTCATGTTGTCAATGAATATTATAAGAATTCTATTACTGGTACTCTGATTATAACGGTGATTGACTTGTTATAGTCGTTCTTTTTTTTTTTTGAGCAAACAGAAAATATTATATTAATAACTAATTAATGTTTCGTACATAACCTTCATAATTTGTGTCGCTAAGGACACATTGATTGTCTAAACTTGCTAGTATATTGCAAGCATTCAAGACCTATGGAAACCATCGGAACCTCTCTCCCTAATTGATCTAGGGGAGGACTATTTCATTATCAAATTCAAAAAAAGAGAAAATCTCGACAAAGCACTCCACCAAGGCCCTTGGTTCATTAAAGGACACTACCTCTCCGTTATAAAACGGAAACCAAACTTCGTAGCAATAAAGGAAAAGCTAATTTCCTCAGCCATCTGGGCTAGGCTACCACAACTACCGACGGAATTCTATGATGGCAAAATATTACAAAAAATTGGTAACTCAATTGGACGTTTACTGAAAATAGATGTTTGTACATCTTCCACAATGAGAGGTCGATATGCCAAACTCTGTGTGGAGATCCCATTAGATATTCCAATTCCTCCTTTCATCTATATAAGTATTCATAAACAAGCTATATATTATGAGGGAGAAAATTTATTATGCCTAAAATGTGATCGATTGGGTCATCCAGCCACTTCTTGCAAGTATGTACAAGAAATCAATGTTGCTCCCAATGTCAAATTTCCTACTTCAAAACAAGAGATGGAGCCCCAAGAGGGTGAATGGCAAACGGTCACCTTTGGCAAACACAGAAGGAAAAATGAAGAACACAAAAAGGAAACCGCACTACTAGCTAATGAAACAAATCCAAAGTCAGGTATCTCTGTTAAGCTTTACAATGCAAACATTGGGAAGTATATAGACACCCAAACTCTTCAATACAAGATTGAGGATGCTAAGAACATTACTAAAAAAATGAAGATAAGCAATACCGCTCTCCCAACACAAAACCACTTCTCTATCCTAGAAGAGGAGCACATGGTTTTGGATATTAACAATAATAAAACTAAATTAGAAAACTATAATTCCACACATGCAATATTCCACGTGGCTGATATGAGGCCTGGCGTGGATATGGAAGACACCTGCATGCGAGACAAATCCACAAATGATCACTGTGGCATGCATATGGATATTAACGAGGCTATTAGTGATCCTAATAAGACCCCTAATCATACTCAATATAATAATAAACAATTAAAAAATCCTAACAAAACTGACTCTACAAGAAACAATCTAGCTCCTAAGATTGTTCAATCTGAGCAACAAGAGCATGCAAGCCACTTGGCCCTATCACTCTCAAACAATATACAAATGACATCGCCTACTGAACACAGCAAAGATGCAAAAACTCTCCATATCCTCTCTATAAGTCTAGCATCCGACCAATTAAAGGACATGCAGAAACACATCCCAGTCATTGAACCTACAACCAATCCACAATCTCCTCATCCTAGCCCCCTTTCCACGCTTGTTGGAAACTTATTCAATACCAAAAAACAGGAACAAAATGCCAAGAATCTCGTCTGCACTAAGGAGGAGACACAGGTTAATCTCCATAATCAGGCAACTCTCAGACCAGACAATGGGGAATATCCAAAATGCTCCACTACAACCCCAAGTGATTTATGTCCAACCCCCACAAGCCCATGATTACCACCCACTATCCTGGATGGAACTGGGATTAATGGGGCAGGCGATATCTTTCAACATCCAAGTGAATGGACAGGAGACTGTAGTTATCCTTCACAACACTCAGTTCCTATCCCAACTAGTATCAGAAGGGATGGGTCTGGCTATGAGCAACTATCTAAATCAAATATGGCTCAACAACATTCTACAACCCTTAGATCCCTCAATAAACCCAAATCTTGTCCAAACAATAGTCCATAAATGGAACATGCCCCCACATTTCAACACTTTCCAACCACAGAATACACTCCCAGACCTCCCCTTCTTTCCATCAGAGATGCTGACCCAACTCAACCCCATCTTCTTGCCCTGGGAAGCCAACCACCAACACCAAGGTCAAGCTGTGAACCAGTAAATCCCACATGAAGTACCACCACACCCTCATGAAATACCAGAACAAGATCATGTAGAGGCAGAAATGGAGGAAGAGCCCATAAACCTAGCCTTAGAACAAGTCCTCCAGTTCTCAAACCTAGACGGGGTAAAAGTATTCTTATTCAGGGAGATGCAGGAGAAGAGACATGTAATCAGTTGTCCTCTAGGTCTATACAGGTGCTCAATGGATATAAGGCCTCCTCAGGACCCAACCGTGGGGAACATGGCCATGATACTGGTGCCATCCTTGAGGAGGAACCCAATATTCCCAGGAGGGGTGAGGGAGAATGGAGAGGCAGTGAACCAAACCCAAAATTGTCCAATGAATCATCCAACTAATATCATTATATGGAACATCAGGGGGGGGGGTAACAATGATAACTTTCGAAGTAATTTCAGGGAAATGATTGACACCCACCATCCATGAATGGTTGCATTACTGTAAACTAGGATAATCAACCATGAAAACTGGCTAGAAGACTTTGGCTTCAGTGAGTTCACTGAAGTACCAGCTGAAGGACATTCTGGTGGCATAGTGGTGATGTATAAAACTGAAGTGGTGACTGTCGAAAACTTCAACCGTAGGAACTAAGAAATCCATGCTTATATTGAGGTACTTCCAATTCAAAAATCTTGGCTTTTTACCTCTATTTATGCTAGTACTAACTATCTGCTTAGGAATAATTTATGGAATAATCTTAAATGTATAGCTAACAGTTATGATGGTCCTTCGTTAGTTGGAGGTGATTTTAACGATATTCTAGGTTCACATGAAAAATAGGAGGTAGGCCTATCAACGAAAATAGAGTAAAATTTATGCATAATAAATTAACTAATTGTAACCTTATGGACCTAGGTTATAAAGGTTGTAAATTTACATGGTCCAACCATAGACATAAAAATAGGGGTTTAATAATGGAAAGACTTGACAAGGCATTAGGAAATCAAGAATGGTGTGACATCTTCCCCAACTTCTCAGTTACTCACTTGCCAAAAACCCACTCGGACCATAATCCCCTATTAATTAATTTAATTCCTAAATCTAGAAGACATCATAACCAACCTTTTCGACTGGATACTTTTTGGTGCAAGCACCCAGAGTTCTACAATCTTGTTAAAGAAAATTGGTCAGATAATGACAATATAAAATCGAGCAACTCTTTCAGGAATAGTGTGAAACAATGGAAATTTAAAACTTTTGGAGACATTATAGGAAAAAAAAGGCTCTTAGCTATACTAAATGGTATACAAAATTTGAAATATTACAATACTAGTTTATTCCTCCAAAATCTTGAGAAAACATTAAATCAGGAATACAATGACCTTTTGAAGGTAGAGGAGGATTACTGGAAGCTTAGGTCTAGGATTATGTGGTTAAATAATGGGGATGCAAATATCAAATTTTTTCACATATCGGCCTCCATTAGAAGAAGAAAAAATAGGATCATTTACTTCAAAAATGATGTGGGTAATTGGATAAACGACCACTCCCTAATTACTGACCATATAACTAATTACTTCTCCAAAGTTTTCACTACTTCTCACGAGTATACCCACCTATCTAATATAAATGTCTCCAATACTAGTAGCAAAACTATTGACTTGAGTCCCCTAGATGCCCCATTACTAGATATCGAGATAAAAAAAGCTATATTCTCCTTTAAACCTTTCAAGGCTCCAGTGTCTGACGGATTGCACCCTTTTTTTTTTACCAAAAGTACTGGAACGTTATAGGACAATCAATCCTTAACCTGTGCCACGACATCTTCACGACTGAAGTAATTCCTAAAGATATGAATAAAACTTACATTTGCCTAATCCCAAAAATACCAAATCGCAACAATATTAAAAATTTCCGTCCAATTGGCCTATGTAATACTATCTATAAAACAATCACTAAAATTTTGGCTAATCGCTTAAAACCATTCTTAGCCAATTTAATTAGTCCCTTCCAAACGAGTTTTATGAAAAATAGAAGGGCTATGGATAATGCCATTGTGATCCAGGAAATTGTCTCCAACCTTAGGAAAATAAAAGGGAAACAAGGGCATATGATCTTAAAGATAGATTTGGAAAAAGCTTTTGACCGTATCGAATGGTCCTTTATTTACCGTGCCCTTAAATTCTTTAAATTCCCTCAAAAATTCACCAATATCTTAATGAATTGTATTTCTACAAGCTCTATATCAATTTTAGTTAATGGAAATGCCACTTCCTTTTTCGAGCCTAGTAGGGGTATTAGGCAGGGCAGTCCTTTATCACCGTACATATTCATCCTTTGTATAGAATTACTTTCGAGAAATATAGAATATCAAATGGACATTTGTAGATGGGACCCTATTACTATAGGGCGGAATAGTCCTAACTTTTCACACCTGTTCTTTGCGGATGATCTTACCTTTATGTCCAAGGCAAATTAAAAATCTCGTGACTCTATAAAATCAACCCTTGACCTATTTTGCTCCCTATCAGGGCAAAATATCAACTATGCAAAGTCCAAAATCCTCCTATCAGGGTTGTTCTCCTGCAATCACTAAGACCATTACGCACAAGCTAGGTATTAAAAGGAGTGAGAATTTTGGCACCTACTTAGGTTTTCCAATACATACAAAAATCCCTAATCCCAAAGACTACCTCTTCATAATTGATAGGATGGGAACAAAACTAGCCTCTTGGAAAATGAGGTTTATGAACATAGCAGGTCGTACAACTTTAGCTCATTCTTGTCTCAATTCAATTCCAAACTACCAAATGCAATACACTATGTTACCAAAAAAAATCATTAATAACATTGATAAAATTCGAAGAGACTTTATTTGGGGCTCCAATGATAACAAAAGGAAAATGCATCTAGTAAAATGGGCGAAAGTGTGTCATCCAAAAACAACAGGAGGTCTTGGCATCCATGGTGCTTATAACAAAAATATTGTCAACCTTACTAGCCTAGTTTGGAGATTACTTACCCGTTCAACTTCCCCATGGGAAAACCTAATCATTACAAAATATGGGAATAATTTCTCTCTAAATAATAATTCTATGGTATGGAAAGCCATCCTTGAAGGCTGGTAGGTTTGTAAAAAAGTGCTTTCTTGGGTGCCCCATATAAATTCCAATATCAACATCTGGGATTCAAATTGGATTCCTAACTCTACAACACTTAGAGAATCTATAATAAAGGAGGGAATGAAAACAGCCCACGAATGGAATCTATCCCTTTGCAAATAGAGACGGACTGTGTGGAGGAGATCCAAATCATACAAGGTGACAAATTATCTTGTAACAATGTTGCTAAATTTTGCAGGTCACAAATGCACCTAGGGAAGGTGATAATCCTCCAGCACACGTTTAGAGAATGCAACAAGGTGGCACACATGATGGCCAAGACGGGTAGCTGGACAGGAAGGAAGAAGAAATATTTTGTGGAATTTCCTGAAGTAGTTTTAATTATGTCAATTGTGATCTAAACAATGATATTTATTTTGTAAAAGTATTAAATATCGATGCTTGCAATACTCTGGCAAACTTAGGAAATCTATGTGTCATGTATGGCGTATATGGTATCGATGATGTAACAAACTCTGCTTAGATTTTAATTAATGTATTTCCTTTATTCTCAAAAAAAATATAGAGTTCTTTTTGTTCACTTTCCACAATAAAGTTCACATAAGAGGGGGGTAGTACAAAATGTTGTTTTCCCTTTGCCTTTGTCTTCTTTGCCAGATGATGAGCTATCTTATTCCCTTGCCTGAATATGCGCTGGAGGGTTACCTTCTGCTGGTGCATGAACCACATGCATTCATTAACAATGTTATCATATAAAGTATTACCTTGTTGTATAGAGTGGATTACCTCCGTGGAGTCTGTCTCTATTACAAGAGGGAACATTCCCCATTCTTGTGCTGTTTTGAGCCCCTCTATCAGTGCCTTCATTTCTACTTTTAGTGAGCCGTTATCATGAGTAGATTTTGCAAATCCAACCACCCATTTCCCATTGGCATTTCTGAATACACCCTCAAGGCCACATTTTTTGTTATGGTTGTTGAAACTAGCATCTATGTTAAGTTTAAACCAACCTTTTGGTGGTTTGTACCACTTAACCTTTATGGGAATTTTTTAAAGGAGTGTTGTGGCTCTTATCCACGAGTAGCTTGAATTCAGTAGCTCTTTGGATAATTTGAATATCATTAATAGAATTGTCAATATTGTTTTGATTGATGTTATTTCTATTAAGCCAGATGTGCCAGATGGTAAATGGGAAGAAGGAATTCCAATTAATATAATTGTTATTTAGAGGATAATCAAAGTTCTTTAATTGCAAGAGCCAGTACTTTTCATTTTCTTTGTAATAATTTTTCCACCCAAAACTATCCCAGAAATGTTTGACGGCTTTACATTTTAGAAAAATATGGATTATGGATTCCTCTTCTTGGAATTTGCATATAGGGCAGATGGGATCAATGTTTAGACCAATTTCTCAAAGATATTTTCTGCATGGTATCCTATTATGGAGACACTGCCATAAGAAGAATTTGATTTTATTAGGATAATTTAAGTTCCAAATCCATTTGAATTCTAAATGATTGTCTGGAGGAGGTTCCATAAGAGTGTAACATGATTTGGTTGTAAAAAAGCCTTTTGTATTTAACGACCACATTGGAATATCAATAGTAGGGCCTTTAAGTCTAATTCTTGTCTTAGTGATATCTTCCTTTATATCACTAGGGATGTTGAACAATAGTTCATTGAAGTTCCATGTTTTCCCATTGATGTCCCTTATTTTTATTGAGTGGTATTTAATAGAGGAGGACCAATTACAACATTTATAAGGTTTCCTATATTAGGTATCCAGCTAGATTCCATATTTTCATGTTGGAATGTTAATGGGGAGACCAAGTGATACCTTTTGTGCATAATTCCCATCCCCTTTGAATACTTTTCCAGAGAAAGAGTTTTTATTTCTTGAGACACTAGTTCCATAAGAGGTGATGATTAATCTAGCCCAGGGGGTGGTAGCATTTGTAAGAATTCTCCATACTAGGCTAGCTAGTGTGCATAAATTCTTAGTAATAGCATTATGGATACCTAGGCCTCCATTGAATTTTAGTTGGCATAGTGTAGACCATTTAACCAAATGAATTTTCCTTTTTTCTAAGGTGCTACCCCATATAAAATCCCTTTGAATTTTATCAATCTTGTTAAGGATATTTTTTGATAGTAAGGTGTACGTCATATATTGATTGAGTATTGAATTTAGGCAAGAGTGGGATAGGGTTGTCCTCCCTGCTAAGTTAATGAGATGCTAGATTGGTTCTCATATTATCAATTATAAATTTGTAGTCTCTAGGAGTTGGGCATTTGTATAATATTGGGAATCCTAGGTAGGTACCAAAATTGTCACATTTCTTTATACCTAGTCTAGTTGTGACATCCTTTATTGACATGAATTGACCTGATAGATTACACTGTTGATGCATTGACCTTTGATTTAGCATTGTTGATGCATTGACCTGATAGATGTCACAGTTATTTGAAAAGAGGACCTTTGATTTAGCATTGCTGATGCATTGACCTGATAGGTTACAAAACTGATCTAATCCATTTTTAATGGCATGGAATGATTTATCATTTACCTTTGCTATTAATGTAAGATTGTTAGCCAAAAATAGGTGAGAAAACTTTGGACATCTTTTTCCTATGGTTATTGGATCCCAGTTCCTGATATCGACTTGATGGTCTATATATTTTGTTAGCATTTCTAAGCAAAGAATGGAAATGTAGGGTGAAATGGTATCACCTTGCGTGATGCCTCGACTTAGCTCAAAGAATTTTGTGACAGAGCCATTAACTAAAATTGCTATACTACTTGTTGAAATACAACTTAATAATAGCTTAGAGAATTCGGAAGGGAATTTGAAGTATTTTAGAGTGTGATGAACAAAATACCATTTCAAACGGTCAAAAGCCTTTTCTAGATCAATTTTTAATATCATTGGCCATGTTTGCCTTTTATATTTTTTAAATTGGAAACAAGTTCTTGGATGATGATTGCATTATCAAAGGCTCTTCTATTTTCATGAAACTTTCCTGGAAGGGGATAATCAATTGTTCAAGGAATGGTTTTAGTCGATTTGCTAGAATTTTTTTTATTAACTTGTAGATAGTATTGCAAAGTCCAATTGATCTGAAGTTTATAATGTTATTTGCATTAGGGATTTTAGGGACATAGATAGGTTCTATTAATTTGTTTGGGAATTTCCTGATTTCTAAAGATATCAATTGTTCTAGGAATGGTTTTAGTAGATTTGCTAGAATTTTTTTTATTAACTTGTAGATAGTATTGCAAAGTCCAATTGATATGAAGTTTCTAATGTTATTTGCATTAGGGATTTTAGGGACATAGATAGGTTCTATTAATTTCTTTGGGAATATCCTGATTTCTAAAGATATCATGACAAAGATTTGTTACCGAATGACCTATAGTTTTCCAATATTTCTGGAAAAAGAAGGGGTGGAGGCCATCCGGCCCTGGGGCTTAGAAGGGTTTAAGATAATAGATGTCCCTTTCAATCAATATCTATGAGGGGGCTGTCTAAAAAGTTTAGATCTACATTCTTACGAGTAGAGGGGTTTCCCAGTGGGCTAATCCAACTAGTTAGGGAGTGAGATGTTGTGAATAAAGTTGTGTAGTAATCGAGCACACGTGACATAATAAGATGGTGTTTATTGATCCAATTTACGGTATCATCCTTAAAGAAATTTATTTTGTTTCTTCTTTTTCTATTAGTGGCCGAAATATAAAATTATTTTGTGTTAGCGTCTCCTTCATTTAACCATAATATTCTAGACCTTAATTTCCAATAGTCTTCTTTGATTCTTAGGATATCATTATATTCCCTTTTCAAATCATATTCCAGTGATCAAAGGAAATACTAGTAGTATAGCTACTGAAATTCTGGATTCCTTGAAGTCTAGCAAGTAGTTTTCTCTTTTTTCCCATGATGTTACCAAATGTACTATTATTCCAAGGTTTTAATTTTTTCACAAATTTTAGGCTAGCTCTAAAATAATCAGATCCATACATATTTTTTTCTAAAATTGTTTGGAATTCTGGATGTTTGCACCAGAAGATCTCGAGCCTAAAGGGTATATTATGAGTTAACCTATTTCTTGGAATTAATTCAACTAGTATAGGATTATGGTCAGAGTATGTCTTGGGTAAGTGAATTATAGAGCTTTTAGGGAAGAGTTCAATCCATTCCTCATTCCCTAATCTTTCCATTATAAGACTCTTATTCATATGTATGTTATTAGACCAAGTATACTTACACCCTTTAAAGCCCCGATCAAGTAAGTTGCAACAGTTAATCTTAGACCAAATATACCTAGCTCTATTGTCTTTAATAGGTTTTCTACCAAATTTTTCATTTGAGGTTAGAATATCATTGAAATCCCCTCCTACCATCCAAGGTCGTTTATATGTTTTGATAATATTTTTTAGGTTTTCCCACATCAAATTTCTTTTATGAACATCAGTACTAGCATAAATTGAAGAAAAAAGTCAGGTTTTACGAATAGGTAGTACCTCTATAGTTGCATGAATTTCTTGATTTCTACGGACTGCATTTTGAACATTGACCACTTCATGGTTCCACATTACAACCATGCCTCCTGACTGGCCTTCCCCTGGCACCTCTATCATCTCCGTAAACCCAAAGTCATTAAGCATATCAACATGATTTCTCATTCTTGTTTCTAATAAAGTCACCATGCAAGGCCTATGCGTATCTATCATTTCCCTAAAATTTCTTCTAAAATCGTCATTTTTCCACCCCTTATGTTCCATATAATGAAATTGGTTGGACGATTCATAGAGATATTAATGTTTGAGTTTGCTAGTTCCCCGCTCTCCCTTACTCCCCCTAGCAAGAGAGGATTCATTCTCAGTGATGGTACTAATATCATGGCTCTGTTGCCCACTGTTAAATCCTGAGGTGGTCGGATGTCCATCAAGAACTTGAAAAGTGCCAGCGGGCAAATGAGAACATGCCTCTTCTCGTGCGTCTCCATGAAGAGAAAAACATTTATCCCCTCGAGATTTGAGAACTCTAGGATCACTCTAATCCTAGGTTGATAGGTTCATCTTCCTCCTCCATTGCTGCTTCTACTGGCCTTGGAACTTGGACTGCTTGGTGTTGTGGTGCTGATGCTTGGTGATACACTGAGGGGATTGGTTGTTCGTAGTTTTCCTGGGTGGTCTCCCATGGCAAGAATATGGGGTTGAGTTGAGAGTACATTTCTGTTGGGAAGAATGGCATGTCTAGGGGGGCATTCTGTGGGTGGATTTAGTTGAACTGTGGTGGAATTTGCCACTGATTCCTCATTACATGCACCATTTGTGGGTTCATCGAAGGCGTCAGTGGTTGAATAATGTTGTTCATCCACACTTGATTTAGGTAGTTGTTCATGGCAAGCCTCATGCCCTCCGTTACTAGCTGGGCTAGGTAATGGGTGTTGTGGAGTATCACTATCGCTTCCTGGACGTTGATTTGAACGTTGAAAGAGATTGCATGTCCCATTAGACATAACTCCATCCACAAGGAAGGTTGGTAGTCATGTGCTTGTGGAGGTTGGGCATAGACAATCTGAGGGTTTTCTAATGGGAGGAAGGGTGGTAGGTTCTCCATTGTTTGAGTTATGTGTTGGCGTAAGATTTGAACAAGTTTGTGACTTCTTCTTAGGGTTGATTGAATCCTTGGCATCTTTAATGGAAGATTGAGTATTTAATAAGTTGGTAGAAGGTGTAGGATTGGTGTTATTGGTAGTGTGGGAGGGATTGAGGGATAGGGTAATGATAGGGGTTTCCAAGTGCGTGGCTTTTGGTTACCCAATATCTTGTTTTATAGAAAGATCCATAGTATCCCTTTCGTCTTCTAAGGTGAAGGCCATTTGTTTGTTTTTGTGCTCTTGAATTGCCATTTGGCTGACATGCTTTGGGGGGAGTATATTTTCATATCTAGAGAATAGATTTTGTTCATTCCCTTTGGTTAACTGAGGATTATGGCCAGATTTTTATTTAAGTGTGTTAATAGGTGTAGTAGGGTTATTATTAGTAGGAAGGATAATTTCGTCCTTTTGAGTGAC
Organism: Nicotiana paniculata; assembly: GCA_005239505.1. Taxonomy (NCBI): domain Eukaryota; kingdom Viridiplantae; phylum Streptophyta; class Magnoliopsida; order Solanales; family Solanaceae; genus Nicotiana; species Nicotiana paniculata. The sequence goes on along the minus strand of MDKI01236817.1, from coordinate 25,884 downwards.
TATTTGCATGGCACTGTTTTCTTCTTCTTTATTTAATTTTGTAGAAGACAGGTTGGTATGGAGCATGTCTATGTCCTTGTTTTGAGTGGACAAGTGTTCACTTGCATGGCTAATATTGGTTTTTATTTTGGTGATTTTATGGGTTCTTTAGATTTGTATTGTAACATTTGGGTATCCAAATAATTACCTGTATTGGCATTGAACATGTCACAACCCAACCCTATGGGCCGCAACGGGAACCTGGTACCTTACTCAATCGAGTACCAACATATAGTATCTTTTCATGTCATACTTATCATAGAAAACTGAGCCGGAAGGCTTCCATGAGATAAGTAGAATACAACATGTGATACCAATTTATACATAAGACATATGGGCCTACAAGGCCATACAATCTTATACTCGTATACTGAACATAGGCCGAGAAGGCCGACAAAGCCATACAATATTTTACGTACATGACATCTGTCTACAAGCCTATAAGAATACATAATTTTCATAAAGGTCGGGACAGAGTCCTTCCATACCAAACACTACACGTCTAAATCATACTAACCAAACAACAACTCCGAAGCAAATGGAGCGCACCAACATCTTCCGCTGAGCTGATAATCTACTTAGAGGGCTCTCGACATGTCTATCAGGACCTGCGGGCATGAAACGCAGCGTCCCCAGGCAAAAGGGACGTCAGTACAAAATAATGTACCGAGTATGTAAGGAAATATATTGAAAGTTGAAACCGAACTGATAATATAATAACTGCAAGTAGCTGGAAGTCAAAGATAATCAGAAGATATGCTTACCTGCCGATACTGACTCAACTCTCTCAATATAGTAAGTAAAATAGTTGTCCAACCCTATAAGGATCGGTATATATATATAATTGCTCTGCCGTTGTAGGCTCTCTCATAGGCGCTCGTCCATACTAGGCTCTGTATCTCGTCCAACTGGGCTCGCTCATAGGCGCTCGACCACAGTAGGCTCGGTATATAACTTTCCATCTGATCAGAGATTTCCCAATAGGGGCCTGTCCATCGATTATAGCTCGATGGTAATGAAAATAATGTAATACTGTATATATAGGCTCTCTGCTCTCTTTTACTGGAAGAAGGAAAATACTCAATTTAATATGAAGTCTCAATAAGGAGAATACTATAACTTGTGAGACTAGGAAAATATACGTAAATTCTGGGACATGAATTTTTCTTTATGCCTCGTTATCAAACTCGTGTAATGACGAGATCATGTCAAAATTAATAAAGGGCTTAGCATTAACATACCTGGCCCGATTCTTGACAATCCCTCTAACACACGTCAATTGCGACAACACGCAACGGCGGATCGAAGTAGGAAAAAAATCCATATGATATTCTTGAGAAAGAATGTACCATGTCATCTTAGAATCGCAAATCCCGTTGCTATTAAACATCTCCATTTTGTTGTGAATCTCGTTTCTAACACATTTTGAATCATGTTGCTAGAACATGTCTCGAAGATTTTTACGTAACCATTTCCATTTTGTTGTGAATCTCATTTCTAACACATTTTGTGTGAGTTAAAGAGGTTTTAAGTCTTGGTGGTGTGGGTCCCACCTTGTAACTTGGTGTCACATACCCCTTTTAATTGTGCCACCTTTTTTTTGTGTTAAGACTCATTCTCAAAGCTTTTTGGGGTTGCCACTTTAGGGAACTTTAAGTTTTATCCACAATTCCTTAATTATCTTGTTAATGTTCCACCAAAATCCACAATTAACCAAATATCTATATAATTAAAAATTATCTCAAATTACTTAAAATACTACACATTATTAATACACTTTATACATCATACTATCATGGTCATGTGGTACCTTGTATGGTACTAGTCCATAAGTACCGGATATATTAGCTCGGACCGTATCTTGTCCCAAATTGTCAAGCTTCGACAAATCTTATTTTCTTTGATTTTCTTACCATCTCTCCTTCACGAATTTACTCATTACTTGTTTGAAATAGCATAATGCGTATAATCTCAAAATAATCTCAATTCCGAACTTATGTCGATTAATCTTGCGACGAAAATTTTAATGTACGAAAATACAGTATGTAACATCTCATTTGCGAGCTTTCATTAATTTACTTATGGCGTACATTCATATAAGAAATCATGGGGTGTAACATCATTCCCCTCTTTGGAACATTCGTCCTCGAATATTGACTGATGCACTTATCATTCTCATAACCTTTGTCTTCCGAATACTTTAGTACTCTCCTTGAAATCTAGGAAATTGTTCTATTGAATGAATTACAAAGTCCAAGGTATTCCCCCACATTTAGTCCTCTCTCTCATACCACGACTTGTGGTCGGAATCCTTCAAATTTTGTAACCATTGCTACCTCTTATCATGTAGCATGTACGAATTTGACTTTGTAAGTGCACCTATGCGACTCTTTTCTCCTTTTCCTCCAGCTCTTTCCAATCCTTAGGCCTCACCTGTAAATATATACAAAGCTTAATAAGATGTCCCTCTGGAATTCTACAGGTATACTGAAGTTCATCGCTCGATTCTTTGTTGAACTTGAAAATATTGCTATACCTTATTTCGCAGATCCGTTATCCATCCATATGACTTTACTGCATCAAGGTAGGTCATATTATACCATAATTCTTACTTTGATCTATTGTTACTGAGGTCTGCTACCAAACTCCAGGTTACTCTCATTGCTTATCCAATACGTATAAATTTATGTCCTTTAATGCTTCCACATTACTGTTCATCTTAATAATGACGGCCTAATCTCATCTCATACTTAATAACTTTTATCCATACATTGTTGATTCACCTCAATGTTGATATACAATCTTCCATTGATAACTTGAAACTTCTTACATAATAAATTGTCACTAGGGCTTATGTTGCATCGAGGAATATTTGAAGTGATTTTCCAGATCCACTTGGGGGCGATTTGTACTTAAATAATCATATGTTATAGAATCCCAATGTGATTCACCTTACATGGGTATTTTAATTCCGTACGATTCATGAAATCCTCTTTAAATCATTACTCAATCGAAGGCCCAAACGTCATCCTTTATCTACGACAGTTACACCCTTATTTTATTACCAGGGCAGCATTCCACCTCTTCTAAATGCCATTTGTCTTTGACTCCTTTGAGTTCATTCAGGCTATAGTGAGCTTTGTATAACTTAGAAAAACCATATGATCTTCTTGTTTTCATGGGCTTAATCCCGAGGACTTATCCATTTTCGTTACCTTCTCACTCGCCCGTTCTTATCCTTAGTCCTATGTTCTAGAACCTTGTCGCTTCACCATACAATAGTTTGCAACCTACACATATCTATTTATATTACATGTAACTTTCAACTTGCTTGCGTCATAAATTTCCTTATGTTATTTTGGAACATCAAGCGAGACATCACATCGTCTCTAACTCTCCTTCACTCTCTTAGCTAGACCTCTCGATATTTAAAATCCATAGGTTGGAAGATATGCCACTGACGACGCCACTATCATTCCTGGATACTTAATCCTAGAGCTTTTAGCCTTCTATGTGAAGTATAGATTATTCACCACCTTCTGCACATGAGTATCTCGTACATTGTTCACCTTTAGCTTACTTACCTTAAAATCTCACATCACGTCTTCTATCTCTTTCATGACCTCCCTTCCACATAGGTATAATTCACATCCACATCTTGAAGTTCTATTATAATACTTGCACCTCTAGTGCATACACAATCCGATTGAAGCTTCATACTGACTTCTGATGAGGCTGGTACTCTTCTAACTGGCTTTATCGTAGAGTCATTATAGAATATAGTTGTTATACTATATGTCTTGTACCTATGATACTAAGAGTGATCCTGAAATATTCTCAATCACGAGGTCTATAATTTTCTGGGCCCAATAATGTGACTCCTGATTTACTTTGTTATGTAACTCTTTAATTCCCTCTTTCTTCTGATCATCCTTTATGTAGACTTAAGTTATCTCCTGATCTGCGGTTCATGGTATTGGTTATTATGTTTAGCCTTTCATGGGTGCTATGAAATAACAATGATATAATTCTTTAACAGTTTAATCTTTCGTCTAAGTCCTGGGCTCAATTCTTTTCTTTAATGTGTACCGGAATCTTCTACTATTGTATATGCTGCATGTATAAAGCTCCGAACCCTTAAGTGTGTGCATAAAGTAACCAACTCTGGATCATTAGCTTTCTTTCAACATATGCTATTACTTATCCTAGTCTTTCTACCCCCTTAATGCGTCCATACTTAGCTTATCTTAGTGCCCACACATGCCAGAGTTTTCGTGAAACTCATATGATCTCGAAAATTGCTTTTAATTTTACTTCCCGTTCATTAGCCAGGGTAAGTGTCACTCTCCTTTGGAGTGCTTACAATGTTGTTGTGATACTGTTGTTACATGACCATTTCCTCTTTAGGTTACTGTGCTTAGGTTGAATCCTTCTTTCTTATTTCCTCAGCTAGTCTTTCGTTGTAGTACTGAGGGAGAACCCTTGACTCTCGTAAAGCTGTGAGCTTGTTATGTACCCTTTTGATTTCCTTCTTTTCCTATAATCATCTATAGTTTCTTACCTCCATGCCCTTGTGCTTGTAGGATTTCTTCTGAACTGATATTTTGATTGCCTTCTCAGTGGCACTCTCTTTTATTCCCGTAATACTCATACGGTACCTTTAACAACCCCAACTCCTATCTGAATATTTCTTAAATATTACAATGACATTATTGCGAGGCTGAATTCACTATATTGGGTTTTACTATGTTTATCTTGCACGTTCTTCTGACTCATCTGTAACCTCCCGTTTAGCCATAACTAGGCTCTTCATTAATCAACTATCAACTACTCGTTGGTCCATTCTCATATCAATATTCCATGTAATCTTTCTTGGGTTATTTTCTTTGTCTTAACTTACGTTTCGCACTAGCTTCTTATCTATTAATAACAACTCGGACATGAACCTTTACTTCCTCTCCCTGACGTCATGCTTGCACAATATTCTGGAATCGTAGCGTATCTGTAGGATTTGGATAAGTGACATCTCATTTTTTTATCGCATTCTTCCTTTACCATTCCATAGTCACTAGAACCACTTAATTATGACTTAACGCCACATCACTCCATATTCCCCCCTTTAGGGGAGTACTAAGAATTGAAGCCACGAGGATCTACCTATAGATGTTTTACCTCTTCATATTTTGGCGTCGCTTCACAATATTACTGATCCTTACTCGCCTTGCGGAAATCCTTCAATACCAAGGATAACAAATTCCCTTAATCGCGATGGTGACACTTAGTGCAACTGACACATACAGTCCCTTAAACTTAACTTTTCTCACATTGCTTGCTTTAGGGAAGCGTCTTCCTGAATAACCATTCTCTGAATTTCTCATGAATCTTCTTCTGTTGTCCATTCTATTATCGCCAGGACGAAATCTGAAACTTTCATGATGCCGACAATTATCAAATCATTCAGTCCCTAATTCATGTTTAGTTTATCTTGTTCACCAATCCATACGAGTTTCTATTATTCTGGGGTCTAACTTTTCCTTTTGGTAATCACGTCAGAGTTGCGAATTTATTTCTCGGAATGAGGATATGACTTTATGGTCTATATTATTTTGTTTTCTCAAGGCCTGTCACCTCTCGGTTTCTTTCCTTCACTTGACTATAGATTCTTTAATACTGTTATCCTTTGATCTACCATTTGTCATCCATGTATCACATCTTACTCATAATTCTTCCTTATCCCTCTTCTTATTCCCTGCTAATATTTATGCCTATCCCTTTCTTTTGAAAACTTCAACAAGACATTCTTTTACTTTTAGCTCCCCTTGCTTCATTCATTGGCTTGTCGGTTTGCTCAACGTTCTCGCTCTACTAGGGACGGTAATTACACTAAAGTAATATTTACCCCTTCGAGGATTCCAGTGCCAGTGTTTTTAGTACTCATATCTAGCTGTACTATCTTAGAGTGTCTTATCTAGTTATCTCACAAGGAGATCTATTAGCACCTTTGTAATATCCTTCGGAAATGTCAACTAACGCAAACCATCCATCCATCATTTGGGGTTACTCTAACCCCAACCGAATCCTGTTATCATGTCCTTCTCTTAAACCATATCCGTTAGCTCCCATAGGCATGACTGAGATAGGTGTGGCTGATTTTACGTACATCTATTACTGTTGAAGGTAATTCAAAATGCTTATGTCTCCCTTCCTGAATGGTAAATAATGATAATCTTTATTAACAGGCTACCTCGTACCCTTCTTCGCCTTGCTTCTTTTACTTGCTTCAACTTGTGTCTAACTTCCGGTTCCGTTATTCCTTTTTACCGTAAGAGTGGATAAGTATTCTTTCCGAAAATCTCCTTATCAAGAACCGTACACCTTTTAGTACACGCATGATCTGTTGAAGACCTCACATTTACTCATCATAAGCAAGATGCAAAATCGAGTTCTTCTAACTCAACACTTCCACATCTATATCTCTTATTGATCGTCTTTCTGAATATAGGAATCGTCTTATTACGAATAAAATAAAAGTTCGGAATTGGAATTCTTATAAGTGAGATCTACCACACGATCTAGAGTAAGAAGAAAGAGTGACAGTCCTAAATTCCCTGTAGCCTCCTTCTTATAAGTGTGGTGCACAACATACCCATAAACAAGACTCTACTAGATACGGCTTGTAGACTCCCTAGGACAGAATGTGCTGATACCACTTTTGTCACGACCCAAACCTATGGCCGCAACGGGCACCCGGTACATTACTCAATCGAGTACCAATATAACATATCTTTTCATGTCATACTTATCATAGAAAACTAAGCCGGAAGGCTTCCGTGAGATAAGTAGAATACAACATGTGATACCAATTTATACATAAGACATACGGGCCTATAAGACCAAAATAACCACTTGTATACTGAACATAGGCCGACAAGTCCATACAATATTTTACGTACATGAGATCTGCCTACAAGCCTCTAAGAATACATAATTTTTATAAAGGTCGGGACAGAGTTCTGCCATACCAAACAATACACGTCTAAATCATACTAGCCAAACAAGTAACTCCGAACCAAATGAAGCGCACCAACATCTTCCGCTGAGCTGATAGCCTACTTGGAGGGCTATCGACATGTCTATTGGGACCTGCGGGCATGAAACACAGCGTCCCCAGGAAAAAGGGACATTAATACAAAATAATGTACCGAGTATGTAAAGCAATATACTAAAAGCTGAAACTGAACTGATAATATAATAACTACAAATAGCTGGAAGTCAAAGATAATATGAAGATATGCTTACTTGATGATACTCACTCAACTCTCTCAATATAGTAAGTAAAATAGTTGTCCAGCCCTATAAGGATATATATATATAAAACTGCTCTGTCGTAGTAGGCTCACTCATAGGCGCTCGGCCATACTAGGCTTTGTATCTCGGCCAACTGAGCTCGCTCATAGGCGCTTGACCACAGTAGGCTCGGTATATAACTTACCATCTGATAAGAGATTGCCTAATAGGGGTCTGTGCATCGATTATAGCTCGATAGTAATGAAATTAATGTAATACTGTATATAGGCTCTCTGCTCTCTTTACTGGAAGAAGGAAAATAATCAATTGAATATGAAGTCTTGATAAGGAGAATACTGTACCTTGTGGTACTAGGAAAATATACGTAAATTCCGGGACATGAATTTTTCTTTATGCCTCGTTATCAAACTCGTGTAATGACGAGATTATTCCAAAATGAAGGAAGGGCTTAGCCTTAACATACCTGAGCCGATTCTCTTGACAATCCCTCTAACATACGTCAATTGCGACAACACGCAACGGCGAATCGAAGTAGGAAAAAAAATCCGTATGATATTCTTGAGAAAGATTGTACCGTATCATCTTAGAATCGCAAATTCCGTTGCTATTAAGCATCTCCATTTTGTTGTGAATCTCGTTGCTAACGCATTTTGAATCACGTTTCTAGAACATGTCTTGGAGATTTTGACGTAACCATTTCCATTTTGTTGTGACTTTCATTTCTAACACATTTTGTGTGAGTTAAAGAGGTTTTAAGTCTTGGTGGTGTGGGCCCTACCTTATAAGACTTGGTGTCACGTACCCCTTTAATTGTGCCACATTTTTTGTGAGTTAAGACTCATTCTCAAAGATTTTTGGGGCTGCCACATTAGGGACCTTTAAGTTTTATCCACAACTCCGTAATTATCTTGTTAATCTTCCACCAAAATTAACAATTAACCAAATATTCACATAATTAAAAATTATCTCATATTACTTAAAATACGACACATTATTAATACACTTTATACATCATACTATCATGGTCATGTAGTACCTTATATAGTACTAGTTCATAAGTACCGAGTATTTTAGCTCGGACCGTATCTTGTCCCAAATTGCCAAACTTCGACAAAACTTATTTTCTTTGATTTTCTTACCCTCTCTCCTTCACGAATTTACTCATCACTTGTTTGAAATAGCATAATGCGTATAATCTCAAAATAATCTCAATTCCGAACTTATGTCGATCAATATTGCGATGAAATTTTTAATGTACGAAACTACAGAATGTAACATCTCATTTCCGAGCTTTCATCAATTTACTTATGGCGTACTTTCATGTAATAAATCATGGGGTGTAACAGAACAGATTAATGGAGATACCTGGGCCATTGATGTTTTTGATTGGATTATTGTTGTATTGAGGGGTATTTCTTGCTCCTTGTTTCCTACCTTCATTGAAGGAGACAATTTTCCATTCTGCTTCTGAGTTCTCTATTGTTGTTGTACGTTGATCCTTCGTTGGATACTTGTTATCCATGGTTATTTTTTTTAATATAGTCACAATATCCAAATGTGTGTCCAAGTCTGCCACAATTTTTACAAAGGAAGTTTTCTCTTTCGTAATGGATATATTGTTTATGGTGGCCAACATATAGGAAAGGTTGGACTGAAATTTTTAGGGGGATTTTCACACAAATTCTTGCATAGCGACCCCTAAGTGTAGTTGATGTACAAACATCAATTTTAAATAGGCGTCCAATTGCATTCCCAATCTTTTCTAGGATTTTACCATCATAAAATTCTGTTGGCAATTGGGGAAGCCTAACTGCCGATGTAGTTAATTTTTTATTTGTGGCCACAAAATTTGCTTTCCATCTTGAAATGGATAGGAAGTGACCATTGATGAACCATGATCCTTGATTGATAGCTTTCTCCATATTTTCTTTTTTTTTGAACTTGATAATATAGTAATCTTCACCAAGATCAATTAGTGAGAAGTCTTCCGTTGGATGCCATAATTCTTGGATCTTTTCTTTTTTTAAATAATGATGTAGCATGTGTTTTCCCACCAGCTTAACTATGATGGAGCATTTTCATGGCTCGTAAATTCGTTGTCTGTCTTCTTCAGTTAAAGATATTTTGTTGATGCTCCGTGCGTTGGAGATTAATGCATGCTCGAACATTTCATCTTTTGGAGGGGTTGTTGTCAGGTCCATGTCAGACTGGCCCAAATTTGGAGCAAAGTTCGTTGGATTAGAGAGGTAGTTAACATATCCTTGAAGGAGAATTTGTTCTTCCATTTATTTTGTATAGGTTTTTCATATACAATGTCTGAGGTGTGGATGGAATAGTGTTTTGAGATTCATAGGATCGAGGATTCATGGTTTTGGAGTTGGCCTTGTGAGTATGTTAATAAGGTTGAGTGGGCAGTGCAATTCCGACTTGTTATAGTCGGTTAAACACCCTAATTGTACAAAAATATCAGTACTATCAGTCTCTATAACTTAATCTTTGTTGGAAAATGGCTTGAAGCGATGACCTAAGGATGGAGAGAAGAACTTATGCCTTCGTGGTTACACATTATATTATTTTATAACTAGGGAATTAACTTTCCGTGCTAAGAGCGGTGGTAAAAGACACGGTAACCTATAATTAGTTTATATAAAAGAGGAAAAAATTTCAACAGTATGAATAAAAGATTAACCACAAATATTGATAAAATACCAATATAAATAGTTTTAGTAGAATTAGAGCTTTGATAAATATTTTTTTTATCAAAATTTTAAGAAAATATTTCATATATTCTGTCGTAGGGAAGGTTAATAGAGAAAAAACCGGAAATAAGTTTTTAATTCTCTTTGCTTTTTTATTTTTATTTTCCTTCAATTGATCTTCTTTAACATTATTTATTTAAGAGAGAATGGGGAGTTAATCGAATTTCATTTCCGTCCTTTGGGGGGCTTTCAGACCTCTCTTTATCTTTTTTTACGTTGAGAAGGGGAAGGACTCTAAATCAATGGACATTAATGAACCATTATTGATTGACGTTCTCTTTTTGTTTCTTAATCCCTGTCATTTCTTAATCAATCTAAAAAGCCTCTATTATCGATTGCCGCTCTATCCTCTATTTTTTGATCTTTTTATTTTCTTTTTCTCCCTCCGTTACTTCCTTTATTAATTACTTTTTTTTCTCTTTCTCCCTAGCCCCTTCTCCTAGGGTTACTCCAAAAAGTAAAAACTTTCTCTCTTCTTGATGCTTATAAATTTTTATTGTTTCCTCTTTGTTTCCTTTAAAATATACAATAAAACTTCCATTTATGTCAATATTTTGGTCACTCGTCATATAATTGGAGAAAGATAACTCTCCAGAAGTGAGAAGTTTCAAAGTGGAGAATAATCGAAAAAAAGAAAAGAAAAAACCTTATAATTGTATAGTAATTTACATTTAAAAAATCAGGCAAACACATTTAAGATAAAAAATAATAATTTTACATAATTAGTTCCGAAAGAAGGATGAACAATAATTCCACGGGAATTTTAAGAGTAATAGATTAACTTTGTTTTCCTGTGAGCCATTTGACAACCATGAAACAAAGCTTTCATTGTTTTGTTTATAGTTTACGATAAATTCTTGAGAAATTATAATAGCCGCAAGGCCTTTATGAGATAAAAAGACCTAGAAGTTAAAGGTAGAAAAAGAAAAAAATATATGAAAACCAATAGAGAAAAATAGAGTCCAAAAACTCAACCAAAGAGATATAACCAATTAATTTGTAAAAAGGAAGGAGATAGTTATTTAACTCCCATACTACAACTCTTTCTCATCTACTCACAACTTTATATTCCCTTCTCTATCACAGTTTCACCAATACATAGATAATAAAAAGGGAGGAAAAATGAACCAAGTATTGAGATAAAAAAGAAAAAAGCAAAATAAAAAATAACTATTTAGTTTTAGAGAAGTGTCGAACTTATGAACTTGACTCCCGTGATAGCATAATGTCAAGTTCTGCAGACTGGTTCTTTTTGCAATTCCACTCATTTGAAGCAGTGACGAAGTCAGAAATTTACTCAAGGGTATTCAAACTTGAAAGAAGTGAAAAAAATTCTCCGAGCAAGAGTGTTCAATATATGTTATATACCTCTAAAATTTAATATTTTACCTATATATACAGTGTAATTTTCCGACGAAGGGTGATCAGTTGACCACTCTTTATAATATGTAGCTTCGCCCATGATTTGAAGAGAGGTAGGTTAAGAATCTATTGAGAGAATGTTGTAATAACAAAGAAAGAAAGAAAAATAGTAGTGCTTAACAGAAAAAAAAGAAAAAAAATAAACCTCCGTGGCATGTTAGTTGAGAGTGTGAGTCTTGTTCACATTTTTTGGACTATGGTCAGACTAGAAACTTGTGAGGGTTACACAAAACGATGGAGGTATGAGATTATTATATAGAGAAGGTGAACATATGAAACTTAGCCATAAAGGAGCTGAAGAGCTTGTTTTTAAAAAAGAAAAAGGCAAATAAATATGAAGGTTTTTTTTGTAAATCTTGAGACATAATGAGATGTAATAAATTGGATAATGATTTAAGGAATCTTTGTGTCATATCTGTTCCAGTAAAATGATGATAATGGTCTTAAAGATTTATAATATTAATTAGGTACTAAATAGAGTGATAAATATTGAGTAATTGCAAAAGAGTGACATACAAAGATTAAGTGTATTTAATTTTAAAGAGTCCATTGAATAGAATGAGGATTTTTGGACCCAAAAAACCCAAAAACATGAGAAAAAAGATAAATGGCAATCCTAATCTCATAGAGGTGCCACATCATCTTTTCTATTCCCAACTTATATATAGATAGATAGATAGATAGATAGATAGATAGAAGTTACATGTCATGTTATCAATAATGTAGTTTATAAATGGAGGGAGAGAAAGAAAAAAAGCAATTCCGAACGAAATTTGTGACTAATTAATAACTTGTTTGGCCAAACTTCTAAAATCAACTTATTTTTGAAAAATATTTTTCTCAAAAGAGTGCTGCTATTTGGCCACATTTACATTGGCCCAACGATGACCACACTGGTGAAATTTCATTAAAGCCCTTAATTTCATATTTGGCTTAATAGCCATTATTTTTCTCCAAAATATTTCCCTCCCAAATTAGTTAATAACTATTGATTATCCCAAAATATTGATCCCATAAAATCATCATTCTTTTATGGGAAGATCAAAAGCCTTCGTATGTATACCTATACTATTACATATTTTTTTAAAATAAAATTTAAACGGATGAGAAGATAAAAAGTCTTCATATATATATATATACGTAAACTAGCCTTAGGGTATGCGTTTTGCGCGTACATCCTATATCAATAAAATATATTATTTTAAAATTATTAAAAAATTAATAAACAATGTGTTTGACTTTTAAAATAAAAGTTAACAAAAAAATGTATAAGTTCTTGAAAATGATGGCTACTAAATATATTATTTAGCTGGCTCAATGAATAAAGAATTCTTTTTATAAAAGTTCTTAGATGCCTTATTGTAGTTTCTGAGGATTTCTATAGAAATATTTTATAAAAGAATATTGTTATTTCTATGATCTAATACAAACCAAAATTTAAAAAATATGTAAATACTATTATCAACAAAGATTTGTCAAATAAAATAAACTAAAAAAAAATTCTCTGCCATTTTGGGAATAAAGAGGTTGGTGTTATGCTCGTAGAAAAAATTGATAAGGGGAAATATAATACCTAAATGACTTAAATTTTTTACATCAAACAATTTAATATTGAACATAAGAGAAGTTGTCATTTGTAAAATAAAATAATAATAATAATAGTAATAATAATAACAAAAATAATACAATAATAATAATAATAATAATAATAATAATAATAATAACAATAAATAATAAATGACAATTTCTTTAGAATATAATTTGTATATATTGTTTCCTCTTGATTGCTTCAAGTTTGTTTTTTTACGAATTTGTCTCTTAATACTATTATAACCCATTTTTTCATATGCTAATGCTATTCTTATCAAAACAAATTTATATATCATATTCGGTTTGTCAATTTGAAAATAATTTTACTTATATGATGAATACGAAAAATAATTAAATTAATTCTTGTTATATAGTTAATTCAAAGGCTTAATTATTTGTTCCCAACATCAAAGAAAATTACATATTAGTAGTTTTCACCTAATCAAATAAGGAAAGATTTATTGATTAAATTTTTTGTTGATATAAAAGTCCTAAATATTAGAGAATTAATTAGATTCTATTACTAAATATTAGAAAAATAATCAAATAACTATTTTGTCCAGTGTAAACTCTAGCTTAAGAGGGTAAAAAAGGCGAACTACATTTTGCTAAGGGCCTTCATGCAAATAAAAATATTAATGAGCCACATTTGATTTAAAAAAGTTGTAGAAGATAATTTGATAAGAACTTTTAACTTACATAAATAAATTCACAAGAAACATAGAGATAAATAAAAGAATACAAAAACATAAAAGCATATCGAAATGAACCTTTCAAATATATACGGATGATTGTTGATGCAAAAAAATTGGAAAGAAATAATTTTTAGTACAAAGATTTATCATTTTATTAAATAATTACGATTGTTTAATATCTTTCATGTCAAAATAATAAATACCAAAAGAAAGATATTTATTTAATTAAAATTTTATTCCTTTTTAAAATCCCCACGTATCAATAATTTTCACCTAATTCAAATAAGGAAAGACTTAATAATTAACCTTTTAGTTGATATCAAAGTCCTAAATATTATTAGGAAATTAATTAGATTATTATTGCTAAATATTAGAAAAATAATCAAATAATTATTTTGTCCAGTGTGAACTCTAGTTTAAGAGGATAAAATGACGAATAACATTTCGCTAAGGGCCTTCATGCTTTTAATATAATATAGATTAATTTTCGAAAGTTCATATGGTATATAAATTCGAGTAACCTTGAATCCGAAGTAACAATTTTGATTATGAAATATTAATGAATTAAGTTATGTATTTTGCATATTTATTCCCTTTTTAATAATTAAGAGCTATTTACTAAGGTTATAATCATATGGCCTATACTAGTTACATCATTGTGATTCATAGTCATATTGACGTTTATATAATAGCCAACTAATAATTTCATTCATTGAGGTCATACGTATCGGCCACTAGTTATTCATAGCAACCACATAAGTCCATTGACTAAGGTTATAGTTATATTGCCTATGCTAATTACGTTGTTGTGCTTCATAGTTATATTGACCGTTTATATAATAGCCAATATATAATTTTATTTATTAAGATCATGCACAATCATTAGTTATTCGTGGCAACCATATAAGTCCATTGACTAAGGTTTTATTCATATGGCCTAGCTAGTTACACCGTTGTGATTCATAGTTAAATTGATCGTTTATATAATAACCAATATATCATTTCATTCATTAAGGTCATACGTATCGCCCACCATTATTTAAAGCAACCATATAAGTCCATTAACTAAGGTTATAGTCATATGGCCTATGTTAATTACATCGTTTTGATTCACAATTATATTGACAGTTTATATAATAGTCAATTTATAATTAGGTTCATCAAGGTCATAAGTATCGGCCGCTACTTATTCATAGCAACCATATAAGTCCATTGACTAAGGTTTTATTCATATGGCCTATGCTAATTATATCGTTGTGATTCATAGTTATATTAACTGTTTATATAATAGCCAGTATATAATTTCATTCGTTAAGGTAATATGTATCGGCCTATAGTTATTCATAAGCCCATTGACTAAGGTTATAGTCATATGACTTATGTTATACATAGCCAATAAATAATTTCATTTATTAAGTGCATATTGACTGTTTATATAGTAGTCAATATATAATTCTATATACATACGTCCATCTCTTTTTAATTTATCAATATTCTTATATCTCTATTAGACTTTCATGTTGGATAGATTTTATTTAATTTATGTGTTTTAATTATGAAATTTGTAATGAGATATTATCTCAATATATTATTAATTATTATTAATTATACGATCATGGATGAAAATTTTTGTTACCTTGCACGTTTTATTATGTTACTTTCAATTGGTCTGCTAATATATTCACAAATTATTGACAAACTAGGTAAATACTAATTATCAATAGTACCACTATGGATTTAAATGACATCAAATATTTGTAATTAGTGAAAAAATATTTTACATTAGTTTGTCACGAATTGACTGCATTTAGTGATAAAATAAAATTTGTATGAGAATCACCTATATTGTTAACGGATTACCATTTTATTTTATGATAATTAAAATTATCATTAATCATAGTAATAATTTTATTTTCTCAGTAATAAATAATATTTTAGTGACGACATTATAATTTTTAACTACAAAATAATAATAATTTTTATATAAGCAAGGTTGTCACAAATTCATATATTTAGGGACAAAAGACTTTTTTGTATATAAAAGGTGATCACTAATGACAAAATTATAGTTGTTTAACCACGAAATATGTATAACTTTGGAGACAATTGGTATTGTACTAATAAACTAAACAACTAATGACAATCGTTTCGTCAACATTAGTAACTTTTTCAGTGACGAAAACAAACAATCAGCTATAATTTTTAAATAGTTTTTCGAACAAACAAGTTTTTCGCAAATACTTGTATTTGAGGATGAAAACAAATTTTGTTGTTAATATAACTTTTTTTAACGACGAAGCACTAAGTTGTCTTTGTATACTTTTACTGAACCAGTTTTAAAGACGAACCATTGACAAATTTTTTTCCATCACAAAAGATTTTTGTGACGAAATGTGAGTATTAAGTTAGAATAATTTATCATTGATAATCAAATTTGTTGTAGTGGTAGTTTAAATGTATACGTATTTCCTCTAGTATACTATGTATATATTTTAATGTATTTCATTTGATATAATATATGTATATGTGCATTGAAGACTTTATGGAAAATGTTGTAGTCATGAATGTGTATATGTGAAAGAAGTCTTGGGAAGGTAATACAATTAAAATAATGAGAGAGAATTATTTGAAAAAATTGAATTAAAATAAAAATCTGATAAAGGGTTGAGATGGAAAACGAAAATGCACAATTATCCATTATGCCCTCAAAAGTCGTGCGAAATTACCATAACCCCTATTCTGAACATTTGGGCCATTGTTAGTATGGCCAAATATATTTTTCGTTCTCAAAAATGCTTTTCCAAAAAGTACTTTTTGCTAATTACTTTGAAAAATACTTCTGAAAAGCAATTAGTATTTGACCACGCTTTAAAGTGCGTCTAACTTTATTTTTCTCAAAAGTAATTTTGGAAGAAGCTATATTTTTTATGTTTTTCAAAAATTACGTCTTCTACTCAAAAACATTTTTTCTCTTCTAAAAACTTGGTCAAACACCTTGACTTTGAAAAAAACACTTCTAATATAAAAAAATTATTTTTTGGCCAAAAATAAAAGCTTAGCTCAGGCTATAAAGAAGCCTAATCATGGTGCACCCTTCACTTCAATAGTTATTCGGAAAAAGAAAGCTAAAGGTAAATAAAGAATAGATGAAATTTGACGAGGACGACTTTTGTAATTATCAAAATCTAACATTCTTATGCATTTTCTTGTTTAATTATATGGTCACGTTTATTTCAAGTTAGCACATATTTAAAATTCAAATTCCTTACCTATAAACGTTTAATTAAAATTTTAAGGCAGCATATTAAAATCGCCGATTTTACTTCTTTCCGTTTGATATTTAATAAGTGTTCATTGACTTCACTTTTATATGAGATGACAAATCTATTGAACCAACAAAAAGATAAGGTGGCGTCCCCCCCTTTATCTCAACAACTGCAAATCATCCAAACCCCACTAAGCTTTGTCACCCTTAAAAGTTGCAAAGCAGTCAATGAAGCTCATAAAGATTGAAAGAGCGAGGAAAGTTCTCTATTGAGATGGAAAATATTAGAAGTTGTTAACTTGATATTAAAGAGAAAGAAACCCTACATAAAAGAAAGAAGAAGAGAGAGACGAAGATGAGAAAATGAGTTGGTCAATTCTGTTTTACCCAATCTGTCTTAATATTTGTAAATGTGGGCCTCTATATACATGTACAAATGTGAGCCAATTGAATTGGAAATAAGTGAAAATATTTACACACTAAAATACAAGGAGTTGGGCCGCCTCATTTAATGGGCATGCTGCTTTTCTTTATCAAATTGGGCCGGGGACACATCTGGTTTAACATCCTCTCTCAAGCTGGAGGGTGAGAACACACCAAGCTTGCAGAGAATCCCATGATGTAGAGGACCAAAAAGAGCCTTAGTCATAATATCAGTCAACTGTTGAGCACTGGAGACAAACTGCAAAGAAATCAACCCAAAATTCAGACAAGTGCGAACATAATGAGAATCAATTTCAATGTAATTTGTGCGTTCATTGAAGACTGGACTTTTGGCAATGTGGAGAGCTTCCGGGCTGTCACAAAAAATAGGAGCAGGGATGGAGATAGGCAAACCAAGATCACCCAGGAGCCTAGTTAACCAAGTGACTTCATCTGTCACCTTGCGAAGAGCCCTATACTCTGCTGAAGATAGATGTGATGACCCAAATGGTCATCTTATAAATTAAGATTCTATTTCAGGCTCATTAGCCTTAAAAAGACTAATTTTAATTATCTCAATTTGCGTGCGTAGTCCGGACGTAAAACCGGAAAGCTTTTATGTGAAAATATGAGGAATAGTAGTTTTTAGAATTTAAAACTTGGTTTTTGTTAACTTTGTTCAATATTTTTAGTAAACGGATCCGGATCTGTGTTCCGACGATCCCGAGAGGTCCGCGGTAAAATATGGGACTTGGGCGTATGCCCGGAACTGAATTCCGAGGTCCCTAGCCTTAGAAATCAATTATTGAAAGAAATTATTTTGCTGAATTTTTAATGAAATAAAGAAATGAATTAATGTTTGAAACCATTGGTATCGAGCCCATATTTTGGTTCAGGAGCTCGATACAAGTTTGTTATGATATTTACATCCTATCTGTGAAATTTGGTAAGAATCAGAGTTGATTTGAGGTGATACGGACGTCCGGTTGAGAAATAATAAAATTTAAGTGTTCTTGAGAAAAATCATGAGTTTTGAGGTTAAATTCATAGTTTTAGATATTATTTTCGTGATTTGATCTCACGATCAAGTTCGTATGGTATTTTTAGACTTGCGTGCATGTTTGGTTTGGAGCCCCGAGGGCTCGGGTGAGTTTTGGGTAGGCCACGAGATGTTTTACACTCGAGAAATTCTGCTGTCATAATAGCTTTAGGTGCACTGACTCGTCCTTCTTCGCGATCGCGAAGTGTAAATGCAATGGGGGTCATTTTAATTCTTCACGAACGCGAAGTTAAGGACGCGAACGCGAAGCACTGGTGGGGTACCCTTCGCGAATGCGAGCTAACTTACCCGAATGCGATGAGTAAATGGGCCTGGAGGAGGGGACTCGCACTTTCTCTACGCGAACGCGATCACCTGGTCGCGAACGCGATTGTCACAGGCCGCCAAGCATCGTGAACGCGTTCAATCCCATGCGAACGCGAAGTCCACTGGGCGTAATTCTTCGCGATCGCGACAGGCCCATCGCGAACGCGATGAAGGCCTGTCCAACGACTTAAAAACAAAATTAAAAATGGGAAGAAGCCATTATTTCATATTTTCAAAACTAAGATGACCTAGAGGCAATTTTCATCATACAAGTTCTTCCCCAAAGTGTTGGTAAATGATTCTAAACTATTTTCTTTCGATTACTCATTACTTTTCATCACTTTTCAATTCAAAATCAAGAATTTTCATGGTTAAAATTGAGGGCTTGGGTAGAATTGGAGAATTTTGTAAAAATGAGATTTTGATTTCGAATTGAGGTCGGATTTCGAAACTAATTACATATTCGGGCTCGGGGGTGAATGGGTAAACATAATTTGGTCCGAACCCCGGTTTGGACCAAGCGGGCCGGGGGTCGGGTTTTAACTTTTTTTGAGAAAACTTAGGAAAATAATGATTTTCAGTAAAGTTAGTTCCTTTAGCATAAATTAATGATATTAAACTAATTATGATTAGA
Source organism: Nicotiana paniculata (assembly GCA_005239505.1). Taxonomy (NCBI): domain Eukaryota; kingdom Viridiplantae; phylum Streptophyta; class Magnoliopsida; order Solanales; family Solanaceae; genus Nicotiana; species Nicotiana paniculata. The sequence continues at coordinate 6,383 of MDKI01236817.1, read as the reverse complement.
TTCAAGCGGGTTAGAGGCAAATTCGAAAGGAAAAGCGGTAATTAAGCAGTAAGTGGCCTGCAAAATTGAGGTAAGTGCTTGGTTTAACCATGACTTGAGGGAATAGGAATCCCCACTTAAATGCTATGTGAATTTATATGTGTGTGGTGTATAGGTGAGGTGACGAGTATCTATGCACCACTAAATTATTGTTGAACATGGTCCCTTCCTCGTTTTCCAATTATCTGCTTCCGGGCTTAATTGTTTCATGATCATTGATGTTTATATGTCCATTTGAGTTCGTTAACGTATTGTTAAGTATTGTTTAAAGTATTTTGGAAGTGTTGGCTGTTCTCTTGGTTTTGTTATGTTACATAAGGATTGAGCTGGATGTCAGTGTTATGATATGTATATAAATTCCGGTTGGCTTCGTTATAAAATGATAATTGATGAAGTTTATGAGTTTTACATCTTCTGTTTACAATTGTTGATATAAAAATATTGTGAAAATCTTGGCTTCAATTGTGAAAGTTTTTATAAATAAGCTGATATGATATGTCTGGGGGGAGCGGATTGCACGCCGCAATTATGAGTGATAAGGGTGGACATGTGTGATCGGGTTGCACGCCACAACAGGAGAAATAAGGGTGATATATATGTTGGGAGGAGAAATAAGGGTGGAAGGTGGGAGCTGGTTGCGCGCTGCAACAAGGAGCGATAAGGGTGAATATTTATGTTTTACTAATTTTCGAAAATAAGGATTTGGAAAACTTCGGCTTTTATTAAAAAGGTTTTCATACTCTGATTTTATTGTGATTTAAATTGAAACTTGGAAATTTTGAGAGTTGATTATAATTGATATCTGAAAAGAGTTATCCGAGTTATTTTTATCTATTGTCGCAAGTTACTGGTTATCGAGTTATTTTTATTATTTCTTTCTTGCTTTATTATGTATATTGTTCACAGGTTATGTGATTAACGCCCCGCCGTAGCCTCGTCACTACTTCGTCGAGGTTAGGCTCGGTACTCACTCAGTACATGGGGTCGGTTGTATTGATACTACACTCTACACTCTTTTGTGCAGATCCAGGTACCGACCAGAGTTAGGAGATCTTAGTAGCTGCGCTTTTTCGTTCGGAGACACGAGGTAGATCTGCTGGCGTCTGCAGATTCCTGAAGTATTCTCTTTAATTTATAGACGTTGTTTTATTTCATTCGATACAAACACATATACTTCTTTTAGCCATTATTTGTAGTATTTTTAGTAGTTCGTGAATTGTAACACCAGACTCTGGGTAGTTTTATAGTTATATATTAAGTTCGTGGTTCGGCTTAATTATTGATCTTTATTAGTATTCATGAAGATATTTAGCGGAAAGTATTTATTTTGAATTGTTCTATTATGTTTAAGTAACTTTAAAAGGAAATGGTTAGTAAATTTCTAACATCGGCTTGCCTAGCAAGTATTGTGTTATGCGCCATCACGATCCCGTGGTTTGGGAATTTAGGTCGTGACAAGTTGGTATCTTAGCACTAGGTTGCATAGGTCTCACAATTCGCGAACAAGCTTGATAGAGTCTGAGGGATTGGTATGGAGACGTATGTCCTTATCTCTCAGAGGCTATGAAGTTAGGAAGAAACTCAATTTTTATTTCTACTCTGTCGTGCGATTCTTGGTATCTCAAATAATGATTGAAATCTTTAACTCTCTCGCAGATGGCGAGAACGCGTGCTTCTTCTTCCGCTAACCAACAATCTGATCTTCTAGCAGCAGCGACTCCTATTAGGCGCAGAGGCCGAGGCCATGTCAGAGGCCGAGGCAGGGGCAGGACTCAGCCCGTTGCTCATACTGCAGCCCTAGCTGCGAAGCCCTAGATTGAGATTGAGATTGATGGGGGGTCTCTAGCTCAGACTGTTCCAGCTGGACCCGCTCAGGTTCCAGAGGGGTTTGTTTCTACCCCGGTACTTTAGGATGCTTTGGTCTGATTAGTGGGCCTTATGGAGAGTGTAGCCAAGACTGGCACAGTCCCTGTTGCAGCAGGCGCATCTCAAGCTGGAGGAGAGGTCCAGACTCTTGTTTCCCACACTCCTGATCAGACTACTCCTCAGATCCAGACCCCAGCAGCCAACCCAGTTGGGGTAGTTCACACAGTTGTTGCAGCCCTGATTGCTGAGGGGGCAGCTATGACTTCCGATGCTTTGTGGAGATTGGACAGGTTCATCAAGCTTTTCCCTGTTCACTTCAGTGGTGCTACTTCAGAGGATCCTTAGGAATATCTGGACAACTGTCATGAGGTTCTTCGTAATATGGGTATTTTGGAGACCAATGGGGTCGACTTCGCCGCGTTTCAGATTACTGGTTCCGCCAAGAAATGGTGGAGGGATTATTTGTTGACTAGACCAGCTGGGTCTCCTGTTCTGACTTGGGATCAGTTTTCCCACCTCTTTTTGGAGAAATTTTTGCATATCACTACCAGAGAGGAGAAACGTTGTTAGTTTGAGCATCTTCAGCAGGGCGACATGACAGTTACCCAGTATGAGAATCGTTTTGTGGATTTGGCTCGACATGCTATTCTTTTGTTGCCTACTGAGAGAGAGAGGGTTAGGAGATTTATTTAGGGCCTTGCCCAGCCATTCAGGTTGCAGATGGCTAAGGAGACATGGACTGAGATTTCATTTTAGGATGCAACCAATGTGGCTAGGAGAGTTGAGACGGTTCTCGGGATGGCATGTTAGAGGTCAGACAAGAGACCTCGCTATTCCGGTAGATTCAGCGGTGCCTCGTCTGGAGGAGGAGATACTCAGGGTAGAGGCCATTCTTCCAGGCCATTTAGTTCAGCACATAAGACATCCCATGGTGCCTCAGGTGGTCGTGGCTCTTACTTGCCTTATTCTGATCAGTCAGCCCTTATCAGAGCACTTCCTCTTTAGAGTTATTATCGTGGTCAGCCGGTTCGTCAGGGTCAGCCTCAGTATCATGATGGTTGTTACGAGTGTGGTGAGTATGGACACATTCGGAGATCTTGTCCAAAATTTTTGGGTAACCAGCCTCAGTACCAGAATTCTCGTGCTATAGTTCCGGCACCAGCTGCAGCACCACCTGCCCAGCTAGCCAGGGGTAGGGTTTAGGTAGGCAGAGGTAGAGGTCAGAATATTAGAGGTGGAGGTCAGCATGCTAGAGGTGGAGTCCAACTCGCTAGAGGTGGTGGCCAGCCCGTAAGAGGTGGAGGACCACCTGTCAGGGGTCCTCCCGGTGACACAGTTCAGGGTGGTGGGCCCCAGCCCCGATTATATGCATTTCCATCCAGACCCGAGGCGGAGTCCTTCGATGTAGTTATCACAGGTACCATTTCAGTTTGTAATAAAGATGCTTCAGTTTTGTTTGATCCAGGGTCTACTTATCTTATGTATCATCCTATTTTGCCTCGTATGTGGTTGTGCCCCGCGATTCTTTGAGTGTCCTTGTTTATGTGTCTACGCCGGTGGGGGATGCTATTGTTGTAGATCGTGTATATTGTTTGTGCGTAGTCATTATTGAGTGTCTTGAAACTAGTGTAGACCTTTTTGCTTCTTGACATGGTTGATTTTGATGTCATATTGGGCATGGATTGGTTGTCACCTTATTATGACATCTTGCACTGTCACACTAAGACAATTTCTTTAACTTTGCTGGGATTGCCTCAGTTAGAATGGAAAGGGACTCCTGGTCATTCTCCCAGCAAAGTGATTTCTTATGCCAAGGATTGTCGCATGGTTGAGAAAAGATGTTTGGATTATTTTGCTCATATCCGTGATTCTGATGCTGATACTTCTTCAATATAGTCAGTGCCTATTGTTCGGGAGTTTCCCGAAGTGTTTCTTTCAGACTTGCGGGTGATGCCACCCGAAAGGGATATCGATTTTTGTATTGATGTTGCTCCGGGCCCTCAGCCCAGTTTTATTCCTCCATACCGGATGGCCCCACTAGAATTGAAAGAACAGTTTCAAGACCTGCTTGATAAATGTTTCGTCAAGCCTAGTGTCTCGCCCTGGGGTGCACCGATTTTGTTTGTAAAGAAGAAGGACGGATCAATGAGAATGCGTATAGATTACCGACAGTTGAATAAAGTTACTATAAAAAATAAGTATCCGTTGCCGAGAATTGATGATTTATTTGATCAGCTTTAGGGTTCCAGTGTGTTTTCAAAAATTGATCTGAGATCGGGCTACCATCAGTTAAAGATTAGGGCGTCCGATGTTCCTAAAACAGCCTTTCGGACAAGGTATGGGCACTATGAATTTTTGGTGATGTCTTTTGGCTTGACTAATGCCCCAACAACCTTTATGGATTTGATGAATCGAGTTTTCAAGCCTTATCTGGATTCCTTCATAATTGTGTTCATTGATGATATTCTTATGTACTCCCGCAGTCGGGAGGAGCATGAACAACACCTCCGTATAACACTCCAGACCTTGAGGGATAATCAGTTGTATGCAAAATTTTCAAAGTGTGAATTCTGGTTAGACTCGGTAGCTTTCTTGTGTCACGTCATATCAACAGAGGGTATTCAGGTGGATTCTAAGAAGATAGAGGCAGTTAAGAACTAGCCTAGACCCACTTCAGCCACGGAAATCAGGAGCTTCTTGGGTTTGGCGGGATACTACTGTTGTTTTGTGGAGGGGTTCTCATCTATGACAGCCCCGATGACGAGATTGACTCAGAAGAGTTCCCCATTTAAATGGTCGGATGAGTGTGAGGCGAGCTTCCAGAAGCTCAAGACAGCGTTGACTTCAGCACCGTATTGGTGTTACCATCAGGTTCAGGATCTTTCACGGTATATTGTGATGCTTCCCGTGTTGGGTTGGGAGCATTATTGATGCAAGGGGGCAGGGTGATGGCATATGCGTCTCGGAAGTTAAAGATTCATGAGAATAATTATCTTATCCATGACTTAGAGTTGGCATCCATTGTTCATGCATTGAAAATATGGAGGCACTATATTTATGGCGTGCCATGTGAGGTTTACACGGATCATCGTAGCCTCCAATACTTGTTCAAGCAAAAGGATCTTAATTTGAGACAGAGGAGATGGTTAGAGTTATTGAAAGATTATGACGTCACTATATTGTATCATCTGGGAAAGGCCAATGTGGTGGCCGATGCATTGAGTAGGAAAGCAGTAAGTATGGGCAGCCTTGCATGTATTCCAGTTGGTGAGAGACTGTTAGCTTAAGATATTTAGACGTTGGCTAATCAGTTCGTGAGGTTGGATATTTTGCCCAGCCATGTTCTAGCTTGTACAGTTGCTCGGTCTTCCTTATTCGAGCGTATCAGAGATCGGCAGGATGATGACCCGCACTTGATGGTCCTAAGGGACACAGTTCGGCATGGTGGTGCCAAGAAGGTTATAGTTGGAAATGATGGTATTTTGAGGATGCAGGGTCGTATATGTGTTCCTAATGTTGATGGCCTTCGTGAGTTGATTCTTGAAGAAGCTCACAGTTCTAAGTATTTTATTCACCCGGGTGCTGCCAAGATGTACCAGGATCTGCGACAACAGTACTGGTGGCGAAGTATGAAGAAGGATATTGTTGCTTATGTGGCTCATTTTTTGAATTTCTAACAGGTGAAATATGACAATCAGAGACCCGGTGGTTTACTTCAGCAGATGGAGATTCTTGAGTGGAAGTGGGAGCGTATCACTATGGACTTTGTTGTTGGACTTCCACGGACTCAGAGGAAGTTCGACGTCGTTTGGGTTATTGTGGATAGGCTGACTAAGTCAGCGCACTTCATTCCTGTGGCAAGTACTTACTCTTCGGAGCGGTTGGCAGAAATTTATATTCGAGAGATCGTTCGCCTTCACGATGTGCCCGTGTCTATCATTTCTGATCGAGGTACACAATTTACCTCGCACTTTTGGAGGGCAATTCAGCGAGAGTTGGGTACTGATGCATGGCTAGAATTCATGGTTTAACACGTTATGTGCGTTAACGATAAAAATACACTTTTTATGTGCATAATGGAGTCTATTTCTTGTGTAGGTGAATTGGAGATGGAAGCCGAGCTAAATGGATGCAAATACATCAAAAATACGCTCAAGAGTCGAAAAGGAGCAACCCGGGCTATAGTGGGTCATTTTGGCCTTAAAGCCAGTCCTAGCCTGACTATAGTGGGGCGTTAGACACATAAAGCCAGGCCTAGCCTGGCTATAATGGGGCGTTTGGGGCTTAACGCCTAGGTCCCGGGTTCGGTCAATTCTGAGTTTTGAAGGTTTTAAGTGTTTCCCGGTTTGAATAGAAGTCTCCTACATGTTTTGGGTTTATCCCAAACATATAAATAGACCCAAAAACACAACTTGAAGGGGAGGAAGCCATTAAAGTGAAGAAAAACCTGTGGATTACTACTCAGTGAAGCAAACATT
>ML330235.1:0-16188 GCA_005239505.1 Nicotiana paniculata | reverse complement strand
TTTCGGAAGACTTAGAAATAAATCTTCCCAAAGCTGCTATTCTCTCTGTTAGTCTTTGAACTTACTTTTTATTTGTTAAAATATTAGGTATTTCTTCTATATCGGGATTTACCTTTATTCCTCTGTTCGATAAAAGGAAACCTAAAAATTTACCTGATTGCACTCCAAAAGCGCATTTCTCTGGACTTAGCTTCATATTATACCTGCGTAAAATATCAAAAGCAGTAGAGACATGCTGGAAATGGTCTTGTGCTTGTGTTGATTTTACCAACATATCATCTATATAGACTTTCATTGTCTTTCCAAGATGTTCTTGGAACATTTTAGTCACTAACCTTTGATAGGTGGCTGTAGCATTTTTCAAGCCAAAAGGCATAACTTTACAACATTAAGTCCCCCTATTTGTAATGAAAGAAATATTTTCCTCATCTTAGGGATCCAGTTTAATCTGATTATAACTAGAATATGCATCTAAGAAGCTTAATAATTCATGACCTGCTGTGGCATCAATCATTTGATCTATATGTGGCAACGGGAATGAATCCTTGGGGCATGCTTTATTTAAGTCAGTATAATCTACGCATACTCTCCATTTTACATTCTTTTTAGGTATCACCACAGTGTTTTCTAGCCAGTTAGGGTACGTTACCTTTCGTATCGAACCAATATTTAAGAGTTTATGTACCTCTTCGTCGATCACTTGGTTCTTGAATGGTCCTTGCTTTATTTTCTTCTACTTAACAGACACGAAGGATAGATCTTCCTTTAGTTTATGAGTCATCACTTCTGGTGGGATGCCTGTCATATCTGAGTGGGACCACGCAAAGTAGTCTGCGTTAGCCTTTAAATAATCAATTAATTTACCTCTTCTACCAGGGCCCAGCCTCGTGCCTATATACACTTTTTGTTCAGGATTTTGTTCAGACAATGGAGCAGCTTCGAGCTCTTCCGTATTTGTTTTGATGTGCTCGTCTTCCTCTGGTTCGTGAATGACGTCCGTTCTGGAATCTGCATCTGTGTGGTATAGTACACCTTCCGTGGTAACTTGATTCACCTTCTCGTAAGTAATTTCTTTTATACATGTTTTAGCAATAATACCTTCCGTACCTATTTGGGTAGTAATTTCTTCCATGCCTGTTTGGGCGGCGTTACCTACTTGGGAGATTCGCTTATCTCGTGATTCTTCTACCTCTATTTTCTTGTTGTAGTCTACCACAGAGTTTATATTTCTTACGATCTGCTGATCGCCTCTAATTTGCTGAATCCCCCATTCAGAGGGGAATTTAATTACCTGATGCAAGGTGGAGGGTATTGCTTTCCAGTCATGGATCCATGGCCTTCCCACGATTACGTTATAATCCATGTCAGTATCGATGACTTGGAACCTGGTACTTTTGATCACCCCCTCAACATAAGTGTTAAGCTCAATTTCTCCTTTTGTTATAACCGTAGAGTTATCAAACCCTGATATGGCTCAAGCCCTTGGGATTACTTGATTCCCCAGTAGCATTTTTTCCACGACTCTTAGCAAAATGATATTGACTGAACTGCCTGGATCAATCAACACTCTTTTTATGTTAGTGTCATGAATAAGTAAAGATATTACCAGGGCATCGTTGTAAGGAAGCATTAATCCGCCGATATCTACATCATCGAAGGTTATGTCGTCCTCTTCCATATTTTCACGAACTCATTTTCCATGTGTAATTGTGAACTTTGTTGTTGTTTTGCAGACCACTTCATTTACTTCTTCACCTCTGTGTATCACTTTGACGGTTCGTTTTGGAGAAGGATGTTTTGGACGCTCCTGCCTGTTCCTCATATATGCTTGCTTACCTTTATCACTAAACAATTATGTTAAATAGCCATGTTTCAATAAATTTTCTACTTCACCTTCTAAAAATCTGCAATCCGTAGTTTTGTGCCCATGATCGTTATGGAATTCACACCAGTGATCTAGGTTCCTTCTATTTGGATTTGACCGCATGTCTTTGGGCCACTTAACCTTGTCTCCCATGTTCCTGAATATTGAGACAAGTTTTAGTAATTACATTAAAGGTATGATCCCCAATTCGAGTATTACCTCTAGGTCGTTCATCTCGATCTTTTCTGGATCTCGACGAGGATGAGATGACGTCTCTTCCTTGTGGTGTATAGTCCGACCTAGTGTTTTCGAACCTGGGACGAATATCACGTCATGAGGGTCCTAAGTAAGGATCGTACCTGTTCTTACCTGATCTTCTCTCTGATTCTGGACGTCTAGATCTGGAATGATCTTCATCTCTCGAACGAGCAATGATATCTTCTGCAATTCTGAGTTTAGTACTATACATGTTATATACATCGTTCCATGTTGTAGCGGGGAATTCTCTTAGACTTCCCTTAAGTCGTCTCGTTGCTTCTGATCTTTTATCATTTAGGTTACATGCGAATGCCATGGCTGCCCAATTATCAGGCACCCTGTGTAACTGCATTCTTTCTCGTTGAAACCTGTCTACAAACTCACGGAGTAATTCCGCGTATCCTTATTTTATTTTGAATATGTCTTCCATTCCTTTCTCAACTTTTTGTGCACCAGAGTGTGCTTTTATAAATGAATCTGCAAGCTCAGCAAAAGAGTCAATAGAATTTTCAGGGAGAAGAGAATACCAGGTTAGGGCTCCTTTGGTAAGTGTTTCCCCAAATTTTTTGACAAGGACTGATTCAATCTCTTGTTTTGTTAAGTCGTTGCCTTTTACTCCAGTAGTGAAAGGAGTCACATGATCACGTGGGTCAGTTGGTCCATCATATTTGGGAACGCCAGGCATTTTAAATTTCTTGGGTATAGGCAAAGGTGCCGCACTTGGATTCGAAGGTTGTTGAGAATACCTATCAACATCAATGCCTTTGATAATAGGTGGTAGTCCATGAATTTGTTCGATGCGATCGTTCTGCTCCTTCATCTGTTTCTGCATGGTTAGCACTAAATTTTGTAATTCAGAGTTATTAGATATACCTGGTTTCGCTTCGAGAGATTCATTAAGAGTATCTCCTCTTCCTGAGTTTGCCAACCCAGATTGAGGATTTTCCAAGGTGATGGTATTATTGGGGGGTGGCGTTGGTGGTGTAGGTAACGCTACCGGTAATCCCCTGGCAAATTCTTGCAAAGCTTGGCTCACATACTCTGCAATCATTTGCTTTACACGATCTTGTTCCACCATTTGATCATTATCACCATTGTTGTTATTGGGTCTTTCTGGGGATTGCTTTGTTGAACCACGTGGGGTTCCTAAAGGTGATGGAACTGGGGTTCCATTCCTTTGTTGGTTTTTGTCGTTGGATTTCGACATAGTTAAGAGGATATCACTTGAAAAGCAAACAAAGATTATCAGTTTCCCAGTAACGGAAACAATTTGTTTAACCAAAGAATTAGATCCTTTGACTAAAACTATTTCTAGGATGAACACGGGTTACTGATAATCAAGATAGAGAAAAATGAATAATAGACAATATTGAAAAATTATAGAAAAGCGAAGTAAATTGTATTCGAGAATCAGATGCCTTTACAAGCTGTATTCCCCTCCCTTATATAGGAGATTCCTTGATATAACGTACAAATCTTGCAATGGTTTCTCATTTATGACTAATTATGACATTAATGAGGCGTTATAAAGGATAATGGTAATTGGGGTACTGTTACATAACGTTTGAGTAATCAATTGTGGGTTCTTGAATCTGCCCGTAGGTTTGTATAGATTCATTCTGACCGTGCAACTTCCCTGTTTTGATCAGGTTGAGTTTCCCGTGGTTGATAAGCTCGAGGGTTTATTGAATCGTACCTCTTTGTTCTGTACCTCTTCAAAGAATCATATCCAGCTGTCGCATTCTCCTATGTCCACGTAACTGGCTGAGTTATCACAAGATGGCTTACATTTGAAACTCTTTTTTACCAATACAACGACGCCTTTAAATATCTTATGCGATGAAATTGTCTTCTATCATTAATGATCATATTCAATTTAAAGTCAAATGGATTTTTTTTTTTAGCAAACAGGAAATATATATTAAAGACTTAAATAGGGTTTGTTACATCACAACCTAAGTTTATGCCACTTAGGGCACATTGATTATCTAAGCTTGTTAAGGGCTTGCAAGCATCCATAGATAAGTTTTTAACAAAAACAAAAAGATTGTCTTTATCCACTATTACATAATTTTCGATATTGCTTGGTGCTAATACAAAAACTGCTTTTTCTTTGCTTCTTTTAGTACTTCCCAGCTTGGCCATGGAGTGTGCTACTATGTTGCCTTCTCTAAAGCTATGATTGAGGAGGGTCACCTTCCCTTGGTGAATTAATGACCAGCAAAATTTTACAAGACCATCAAAATGTTTATTACCATTGTGAATTTCTTGTATTGCGTCAACGCAATCTGTCTCTATCTCGAGTGGGAATAAATTCCGTTCATGAGTTGTTTTTAACCCTTCTTTGATTGCTTTTAATTCTGCTTCCAAAGATCCCCTAGAATTTGTGAGCTTTGTCAAGCCTACAATTCAGTGGTGTTCTGCATTACGTAGAACTCCTCCAACACTGCTTTTTTTTTTGGTGTAACTTGCATCCACGTTCACCTTGTACCACTCTTTATGTGGTTTTAGCCAACGAACTTTGATTTGGATGTTTTCAACAGGAAATGGGTTATGATCTGTTAGTAAACTGTATTCTAAAGCTTGTTGAAAGATATAATTAGTATTTATGGGTATGGATGTATTATTTTGGTTATTATTGTTACGATTGATCCAAATCCCCCATAAGACAAAGGGTAGGAAGTAATTCCAATTGATCATGTTATGGTTTATGATGATGGACATGTTCCTAAGTTGTATAAGCCAGTGTTCGCCAGAGTGCTCACTTATGGCCACCTTACCCATGTTGTTCCAAAAGGGATTTTCATTTCTAAGTTTATATTCTCGAACAGTCCAGTTAAGATACTTTATCAAACACATTATAGACATTTTTTCACACTGGCAGTTTCCACTACAAGAATCAGAAGTTTGAATAGCATGTTTGATCATGCCTAATTATGCCTAATAAATGGATTAGCGGTCGTTGCAAATATAATCCAGTTCAAGAGTTCGAAGTCGAATTCCTCAGGAAATTTGTAGCCTCCATAAATTTGAGTTAGTTGTGGAAGTATTACATGAGTATGAATGTGACCTTTTAACATGTGAAGTCCTATCGGGATGAGTCTGTGTGGAAACAGTTGTTTTGCAAATATAATCCAGTTCAGAGAGTGAGGTGCATAAAATTCGATGGAATCGACTAAGTTTATGGGAGGTCCATCTTACAGCCTTAGACAGTGCAATGACATGAAAAATCACAGCCTTAGATAGTGCAAGACCATGAAAACTCACGGCCATAGACAGTGCAAGGCACTATATAGGGCATTAACCTTAGCGCCCCTAACAGAGCAAGGCATTGTAGTTTTGGCGCCTCTGATGGCACCTTGCACAGTTATTTTGGCACCTCAGATGATGCCCTGCAACGACGACGTTTATCCATGTTTTTTTTATTTCCTCAATTTTTTGGGATGCGTACACTTATTTAAACCCTACCTCGTCCCCCACACCTCAAACACGTAACTTTTCTCAAGTAAGGGAAGTTCTCAAGAACCCAACTTTCCAATGTCTCTCCATCATCCAAGGTGAGTCCTAACAATGATCTAAGTTAATTTCAATTCTCCAACACCTTATTAACATAGGCAAATCCTTCAAATCATTAGATATTCGATTGAGACACCATTGTTGAGAAATGAAACCCTAGAACACGAATTAAAGAAGGTTGAACTTCAAAAAGGTAATGCTTCTACTCCTTAATCATTTATAACTATGAATTGATGAGTTCTAAGAAAATAGTAATGAATTTGATAAAGAGAACCATATGAACTACGCTAGGGTTTTGGGTTGTTGACTTATGATTGTTGTAAGGGTTTGGGTGATGACAACTGGTGTTAGTTACATCTATTTAGGATTGTATATTCACCTAGAAATAATAGAATGAGTAATTTGTGAAGAAAAGACCAATTACCGAGGGCTATGAGGCTTTACGCCAATAAGGTGTTTGATAAAAGGCCTTAGTGACTAAAACATCAGAATTAGCGCTAATATTGGTTCCTCGTGATATATATTGACATAGATTGTGGTTGAAAGAGGCGACGGACATTGTGAAACGCTTAAAAGGATCAGAGTCAAGGTATGCGAGGTTAACTCTCTATGTTTGAGAATGTTAGTAATTCTCCCTACACTACATTTTTCTTACGATGTTAATAATTGCCTAAGAAATATAGTTAAGCCTAGTTCCTTGATTAGTTGCAGAACTTCTATTCTCTAGCTTCATAACTCGTCCATGACTTTCCTTATGAACGTTGTGAGTGTTAGAAATGATTTTAATGATGAAAATAATATATCTATTGTATGTGTAGGTACCTCTGAATGCATCAAAGATTGAAGGAATTACTGAAGATTGACGGAATAGATTGAATCAAATAAGATCGATGATTGCTGATGCGAGGCTAGAATCATAGTTTAACATGTTATATGCCTTACATTTTATGTGCGTTAATGATAAAAACACACTTTTTATGTGCTTAATAGAGTCTATTTCATGTGTAGGTGAACTGGAGATGGAAACTGAGCTAAATGGATGCAAATACATCGAAAATACGCTCAAGAGGCGAGGAGTAGTGCACCGGGCTATAGCCGGGCGCTAGAGCCCAAACGCCTGACCCTGTTTGGCGTTAGCCAGGCGTTAGAGCTGAAACGCCAGCCTTAGCCTAGCGTTAGCCAGGCGCCAGGGTCCAAACACCAGGCCCCTGTTCCGGCTAATTCGAGTTTTTGAAGAGTTTAAGTGTCTCCCGGTTTGAATAGAAGTCTCATACACGTTTAAGGTTTGTCCTAAACATATAAATAGACCCCTAAAACACAACTTGAGGAGAATTCGAAGGATTCGAAGAGAGGAAACAATTGAAGTGACAAAACATTGACTTCTACATCTTTAATTCATTACTTTGTAGTTCAATTATGCAATTTATTTTAGGTTTGATTCTTCTGAACATGTCTAGCTAACTTCTTTAATCTAGGGTTTTGGTAGAACCCGTTGGGGATGAATTTGTTGTGTTATTAATATAGTTTGGTTGATTAATCTCTATTTGTTCAACTACGTGCTTGTTGTAATTGATTGAAGGGCCCTCAATTAGCTGTTCCTATTTATTATGTATGTACTTGAGAGAGAGTGCATATTTAGGTAGTTTCTTGGACAACATCACTCCCGGAGTATAGACGAAAGTCATAACCGAGGGTTTAGAGGTTGGATTAGAGATAGCGATACCTCGACTGCAATCTAAAGTGAACTGTAATGCAATCTAGCTAGCGTAACTTGAGAGAGTGCGTCTAGTAAATTATCATAATTACTTGAGAGAAATTTATGGTAGATAGAGTGTTCATGATTGGTAGAGATAACTAATTAAACTATAAGAAATATCCGAGAAAGAATTCCCCAACGGGGGAAACCATAACCTTAGACCTTTCTTATAATTGTTCACATCACATTGTTAGTAATTGCTAGTTATTATTATTGTCAGTAGAATTAGTAAAACACCACCAATTTATATTAAAAAGTCTTGAGAGAATTGATTGAGTAAAAGTTGCGTATTCTAAAAACTTGATTGATACGTAAATTCCCTGTGGGATCGACTCTAGTCATAATACCCCGGATTATAGTTGCAACGCCCGTTTAGTCTTTTATTAGACATAGTTGAACATGATAAAATTTTGGTGCCGTTCTCGGGGAATTAACGGTATTATCAATTGAGTTGGAAGAAATACAAAATTCTGAAATATAGTCAATTGTCTTTAAATTTTCATTTTCACATTGAAAGTTTAACATTTGCTAACTTGTTGCAGGTCCATGCTAGAAACTCATCGAGGACTGATGAAGTAATTGAAGCCTTATCAGACCCCGAGAAAGTTTTCAGGGCCATAAACCGGACCAACCGGAAAAGCAAACATCAACCACAAATTGAAACCGACATGGAAGATGCACATAACCGGATCATTCATGGGGATGATGTGGTAGGACCAGTCGCTCAAATAGGGGCAGAGGCTCCTTTATATGACTGGGCACAACCCACAGCTGAGAATTTGTCCACAGCAATACTGGTTCCACAGATACAGGCCGAGTCCTTTCAGATAATAAATAATATGTTGCACCTATTGCAGAACAAAGGGCTATTCTCAGGGTCATACATTGAAGACCCCCAGCAGCACTTGAAAAACTTCCTGTCAATCTGCAAAACACAGAGGCAGCCTAACGTTACTCAGGAGGCAATAAAACTGTTGTTGTTTCCATTCTCAGTGACTGGTGCTGCCCAAACTTGGCTAAACTCACTCTCCATCAATTCCATTACCACATGGGAGGAGTTAGTTAAGCAATTGGTGAACAAGTTTCACCCACCCAATAAGACTGCCCAACAAATCGATGAAATCTTGAGTTTCAGACAGAAACCAGTTGAAACACTGCAAGAGACATGGGAACGATTTAAGGGGATGCTGGTTATCTGTCCACATCATGATATTCCAGAGCAAATGTTAGGGCAGAATTTTTATATGGGTTTGGCAGATACGGTTAAAGCAAATGTTGATGCTTCAGCTGGTGGAGCATTCCTGAGCAAAACATGGAGAGAGAGTCAAAGCTTACTTGATAAAATGGCACATAATTCAGGATGGACAACAAGGAATGCACCTATTACTCCTGTTGTTCATTCAGTGCCATTTGAACCATCCAATACTATTGCAGAGAACATGGCCACCTTGATAACACAAATGAGTATACTCACTAAGAAGGTGGAGGAATCAAGACAAAAACAACAAGTACACATCGTAGACACAACCAATGGGGGCTTATGCACATCATGCATTAGTCAACCACTTGGTAACCACTGGAATGCAGAATGTGATAACCCTCCTCATCCATAAAATATGAATTATGTGACAAATTATGAACGTCAGAGACAAGGGGGCAACACTGGGGTCAACAAGTTCAACCATATAGGCATCCCCACCAGCAACAGAATAGTGGAAATATGGGTGCCATGAGAACACATTGAAATGCAGCACCATATCAGAGACCGTACGGTTATAACCATCAAAATCAACAACAGTCATACTACCCTCCTCAGCATCAACAGGGGGGAAGGCAAGAAGATGGGTTTTCACGGTTGGAAGCTATGATGCAACAGGTGATTGGGTCAAATACAAAAATCAGTGAGAGAGTAGATGCACATGATGCAGCTATTAAAAATATTGAAGTACAGTTGGGGCAAATTTCAAATGCAGTTAACAATCGTGCTCACGGAACTTTACCTGCTGATACTCAGATGAATCCAAGGGACCAGGGCCCGAAACAATTAATGGCAGTGACCCTCTGCAATGGCAGAGACTTGGACCTAGAACAAGAAAGGAGGCATGAAAGTAGAGAGACAAACACATTGGCACATGTACCTAATGAAATTGATGACTCTATCCCATTGAGTAATGGCACAGTGCAACCAGCTGAAGAAGAATTTAATAAGAAAGGCCAAGCTGAGAAAGAACTTGAGAAAATCCCACATCCAGCAGTTGAGGTGTTAGTGGAAAAGGAAAAAGAACAGATAACAGAAAAGAAAAGAGCACCAGCTCCATTCCCTCAAAGGCTAGCAAAATATCAGAAGGATGAGTAGTATAAGAAATTCTTGGACATGCTCAAACAGATATAGGTAAATATCCCATTGATTGATGCATTGAAAGAAATGACTGGTTATGCTAAAATGATGAAGGACTTAATGTCAAGAAAATTTGACTTCCAAGACCTGGCTACTGTTACTCTTACGCAGACTTGTAGTGAAGTGGTGACACGTCCTATTGCTGAAAAGTTGGTTGACCCAGGAAGTTTTACAATTCTTTGTACTATTGGAAACTTCTCGTTCACTAAAGCCCTGTGTGACTTGGGAGCCAGCATTAATATGATGCCACTGGCTATATATAAAAGACTGGGGATTGGTAGAGTCAGGCCTACTTCCATGCTGCTGCAACTTGCTGATAGGACGGTAAAGAGACCGTCAGGTATTCTAGACGATGTGTTAGTGCAAGTGAGGAAATTTGTATTCCCTGCTGACTTTGTGATCCTACACTGCCGAGTAGATAAGGAAATTCCCATAATACTGGGAAGGCCATTTTTTGCCACAGGCAGAGAACTCATCGATTGTGAAACTGGTGAGCTTAAGATGAGGCTCAATGATGAAGAAATCACATTCAACGTGCAGAAGTCTATGAGGCGACCAAGTGAGTTCGCTAACTGCTCTCTTATTGATGCTGTGAACCTGATACAGGAAGAAGATGATGCAGCCTTAACTGTTAGGGATCCTTTGGCTGCATGTTTGATGAACTTAGATGATATGAACGGTGAGGAATTAGCAGAATGGGTATTGGCATTCAGGAAAAGAGACATGGTTGAGGGTTCTTGAAATTTACCATTACACTTGGAAAAGAGAGAGAACCCACCAGCCAAGCCCTCAGTTTAAGTACCACCCAAGTTAGAGCTGAAACCTTTACCAGCGCACCTCAGGTATGCATTTCTTGGACCTAACTCTACATTACCAGTTATTATATCATCTGGGTTATTAGATCTGCAGGAACAATAGCTATTTCAGGTACTTTCTGAATGCAAGACTGCCATTGGCTGGACGATGGCAGACATCAAAGGGATCAGCCCAGCTTATTGCATGCATAAAATTCTCTTGGAAGAAGGGCACAAACCTTCTAGGGAACACCGAAGACGGTTAAAACCAAATATGAAGGAAGTGGTAAAGAAAGAAGTGATAAAGTGGTTAGATTTTCCCTATCTCCCACAGCAGCTGGGTTAGCCCAGTATAGTGTGTACCAAAGAAGGGGGGTGTGACAGTCGTAAGAAATGATAAAAACGAGCTGATATCCACTAGAACTGTCACGGGTTGGAGAATATTCATGGATTATAGAAAGCTAAACCTTGCCACTCGAAAAGACCATTTCCCACTTCCCTTCATTGATCAAATGCTCGACCGGTTAGCAGGAAAATATCACTTCTGTTTCATTGACGGGTATTCGAGGTACAACCAGATTCCTATTGCCTAGAGGATAGAGAAAAGACCTCTTTCACATGCCCATATGGTATATTTGCTTTCAGAAGAATGCCATTTGGCCTCTGCAATGCACCTGCAACATTCCAACGGTGCATGATGGCCATTTTCACAAACATGGTGGAGGATATTATGGAGGTCTTCATGGGCGATTTCTCAGTGGTGGGAAATTCGTTTGATGAATGCCTAGAAAATTTGAACCGTGTCCTAAAAAGGTGTATTGAAACAAACCTAGTGCTGAATTGGGAGAAGTGCCACTTCATGGTACAAGAGAGAATTGTTTTGGGACATTTAGTCTCAAGTAAAGGTATTCAAGTGGATAAAGCTAAGGTAGAAGTGACTGAAAAACTCCCTCCACCCACGTCACTCAAAGCTATTTGTAGCTTCCTGGGACATGCCGGATTCTACCACCGATTCATCAAGGATTTCTCAAAAATTGCCAAACCTCTCTATAACTTACTAGAAAAAGATAACCCATTTGTGTTCTCTGATGATTGCAGGGTGGCGTTTGAGAAGCTAAAGAAGAAGCTAGTCACTGCACCGATTATAGTTTCCCCCGACTGGGAGCAACCATTTGAACTCATGTGTGACGCAAGTGACTATGTTGTAGGAGCCGTGTTGGGCCAGCGAAAAGATAAGGTAATGCACCCAATTTACTACGCAAGTAGGACATTGAGTGGAGCTCAGCTGAATTACACGGTAACAGAAAAAGAAATGTTGGTTGTAGTATTTGCATTTGACAAATTCAGGTCATACCTGATCGGGTCAAAAGTGATCATGTACACTGATCACGCAGCCATTAGATACTTGGTAGAAAAAACAAGAATCTAAGCCACGTTTTATTCGTTGGGTGCTGCTTTTGCAAGAATTTGACTTGGAAATTCGTGACCGTAAGGGAACGGAGAACCAAGTCGCTGATCATTTATCACGTCTCGAAGGTGCTAAATAAGCAACTAAGCCTGAGGATATTCTGGAAACCTTTCCAGATGAGCAGCTGCTGGCCACAAATGTGAGAGAGGTGCCATGGTATGCAGACATTGCTAATTACCTGGCATGCGACATTGATCCTTATGAGCTGTCCTTTGTACAAAAGGAAAGATTTTATCGTGATAGCCGTAATTACTATTGGGATGAACCTTATTTGTCTAAAATTTGCATAGATAATATGATCCGGAGGTGCGTCCCCGAGATAGAACAATTTGCTATTTTGCAGGCTTGTCACGCAGCTCCTTATGGAGGACATTTCGGAGGAGTCTGAGCAGCAGCTAAAGTTTTGGAGGCCGGGTTTTAANTCATACGGCAATAAGTATATACTTGTTGCTGTAGATTATATGTCGAAATGGGTAGAAGCGGCAGCATTCCCCACCAATGATGCAAAAGTGGTGGTGGGGTTCTTAAAGAAGAATATATTCACCCTCTTTGGGACACCAAGGGCCATTATAAGTGATGGAGGCACGCATTTCTGCAATCGTGTTTTCGAAAAATTGTTGGCTAAATATGACGTACGTCATAAGGTAGCAACCCTAAATCACCCCCAAACTAGTGGGCAGGTTGAGGTATCAAACCGGAAAATAAAGAGTGTACTAACCAAAACTATTAACGCCACAAGAACTGATTAGGCGAAGAAACTTGATGATTCCCTTTGGGTCTACAAAACCGCATTTAAAACACCAATCGGTATGTCTCCATACAAGTTGGTATTTGGTAAGGCCTGTCACCTGCCCGTCGAACTAGAATATCGAGCCTGGTGGGCATTGAAACAGCTGAATCTGGATTTTGATATTGCTGGAGAAAATTGGATCACAGAATTACAAGAACATTCAGAAGCCAAGCATTTGAAACACTAGGTTGTACAAGGAACGAATGAATAGATTTCATGATTAAAATGTTGTTGACCGGGATTTCAAACCAGAAGACAAGGTATTACTGTATAATTCAAGATTAAGAATGTCTCCGGGTAAGCTCAAGTCCCGATGGTCTGGCCCGTTTAAAGTGGTCAATGTATATCCTTATGGTGCTGTGGAGATTACAATTGAAAATGAGTCTAATAGCTTCAAGGTCAATGGACAAAGATTAAAAAGATATGTGTGAATGACTGAAGCCAATGTGTAGACTATTGTGCACCTGGGTGAACCTAATACACCAGACCATCCTTAAATAGATTTTATGATGCGTCGTGCCGCGACGTTAAATCAGGCGCTTCATAGGAGGCAACCTATTGATTTGTTGTAATAGTCGTGACACGACTTTAAATAAGGCGCTTGTAGGGAGGCAACCCAATGCTTAGTAAATCTTAGATTATCTAGAAGTATATTAGTGTAATTGTAGGTACTAACGAGCTTGCAGGTGGATTCAGATGAATGGAGGAGTGTATTAGCATGACGTAAGGTGGGAATATGGCTGGCGTTAAGAGCCAAACGCCTGGCTAACGCTAGGGAAAGGCTGGCGTTAAGTGGGTAACACCTGGATAACACCAGGGAAAGGCTGGCGATAAGGGGCTAATGCCTGGGTAACGCCAGGGGTAGGCTGGCGTTATGTGGTTAACGCCTGGATAACGTTAGGGTGCCCAGGATTTTTGATTAAAACACACGAGTATCGCAAGGTAAGTTCACTTTTCCAATTTTCTTCATCTTCCAACTCTCTCTCAAGCAATTTTCACTCTCAAGCACACACCTAAACACTGGTTGTCTCCCATACCCACATCAAATCACATAGTTTGACACACTTATCTTCAGTTCGTAAAAATCACAGCACCTTTAACACCCCATTATCACCCACCACACACACAAGATCTGCACAGGGTAGAATTCGTGGTACACTTCATCCGGCTAACACACATCAATACGTGAGGTATGATTCTAACCCTATACTTTATTCACTCGAATTTGAGTTGGTAAATCGTTTATCTTTGATTTCATGAAGAAGTATTATGGGTTTATGAAGTTCTTGAAATGTGTTGTATGGTGTTATGCACCCCAAGTCCCGAAACCCTTTAGGAATGAGCTGAGATGGTGAAATTAAGTGGTATTATGGAAACCCAAAGTGATTTGGGAACATGAGGCAGTCCCTCAAGTCCGTACGAGCTCCGATGGAAATTGTGCTATCCAAGTGCTCGATGTAATGCCTCAATGGAAATACATGTCCCATATGGAGCCCGAGTCTCTGGGAAAAACACCACTGGCGCCTTACATTTTGAATTCCATGAAATTTTAAATGAAAACCGGCTCACGAGAAGCTATTAGGTAGCAATGTGCATGAATTGTCATAAACTTGCCGAGGTGAAGTCTTAGTAACCTTCGCAAAGTGAAAAAACAGATAGTATATACTTGGTGACACTAATTCATTACTGATATATTGTGCAGGTAAAACAATGTTTTCCGGAAAATCCACCGGCAAGGGAAAGGCCACATCTTCAGCCCCGCCGAAAACCAAATCAAAACCCCCACCAGCTCAAAAGAAAAGAAAATGAGGAGATGCTACTTCTAGCATGACTGGTGAGGAAGCAGTATCTGTTGTGGCTGCTCTGAGGCAGCAACCCGTTGGTCAAAGAGAATATGGTGTCAACAGCATACCACCACTCTCCAGGAAATGGTATGCTCGTTGAAAACCCAAGCATGTCCACCCGGAAGGAGCTATCAACGAGGGTCCTCTTAGAAATAAATTCCCAGCAATATGGAGGAGCATCCATGAATTGGGGCTGGGATATGTGTTCAAACACCATGGAAACATCACCCTCAATTTAGTCCGGGAATTCTATGCAGGGTTTGACCCTAAGGACAAGGAAGAATTGGTGCCAATTCGTGGGCACTTTGTGAATTTTTCGGCCAAGGCCATATGTGATTTCTTAGGTTCACCAAATGTTCCAGTGGAGCCTCTAGAGAAATTTATCCGCCATCCTAACTATAGAGAAGTGAGGCATACACTTTGTGGGGTTGANATGAAGGCTGAAACACAGGTATGGCTGAAACTGATTAATGCACGGATACTACCGTGCACCCATGACACCTTAATCAACCCAGAGAGGATTTGTGTGCTCTACTTCTTAATGACTGGGCAGCAAGTGAATGTGGGTCATCTGATTCGCTACCAAATGGGGTTGGTGCATGCCAACAATAGAATTGATCGAGTCCCTTTCCTAAATTTCGTGACGCAGTTCCTGCTAAATAGCACAGTAGCGGTTGAGCACGACTTTGACCACATCATTGATCAACAAATCACCCGGGAAACTGACATCACTGCCTTAAGACTGAAAGAAGAGTCTTCACTAACCAATGCTGAGCGTTATGCCATGGATGATAGCTTCATGGCCCATCTCTATGGGATTATGGATTTGCAGCTGCGCATAGGAGGTCGTCCGACGTCGGTTAATGAAAGGGAAGAGTTGGATCAGAGGTATTCGCTCAATGCTCATGCTCAGCAGATGATAGGAGCAGGTGAGGGGTACAGGCTCCTAGATGATGAAGATATAAACACGCCTGATGATTCTGATGCGGAGCTAATGCAATCAGATGAGGATGATAATGGAGAGGATGAGTTTGAAGAGGAATGGAGAGCGTCCGATTATGATGACGCTTAGTGATCAGGAAGTATCTTGCACTTTGATTTACTTTTTGCTTTGTATATATATGATGCACTGAGGAAAGTACATTAACTAAGTGCGGGGTGCTGTATATATGTGTTGTGTGAATTGTGTTGCTTGTTGTTTTATTTCGTTCATTTTTAGCTTTTAGGTTCAGTGAAATGTTGTAGTTTGTTTGTTTTTAGCCTTTATGTTTTTATGTTTGTTTGTTTTTTAGCTTTTATGTTTTGTTTTATCATCTTAAAAAAAAAAGAAAAAAAAAATAATTAGGAATATGTGGACTCTTCCTGACGATGGATCTCCTAGACAGTTTTCTTGAAGGAAGTAAGTCTAAAGAAAATACCAAAAAGATTTTTTTTGTTTTAACTCCCCCTTGGTTTTTCTTTGGACCACGGTTCTTTTCCAAGGGTTTTTAATTGAACCGG
>MDKI01063162.1:0-29131 GCA_005239505.1 Nicotiana paniculata | reverse complement strand
CACCCCTCCGACTCCTAGTCGGAGCAGAAGAAGGCGCTAAACTTTCAATATCTATTACTCTTTAAGGTTGGGTTGAAGAAGACATGTTTACAAAGGCAAAGAAGAAAGTTCTTTACAAAAGACAAAGTTAGAAAAGTGTTTGGTGGAATCAAAGAAAAGAAAACATGATTTTATACTTGAAGACAACCGTCAAACATGAAGAAAAAGGAAAATAATGATGAAAAGTCATAATTGAAAATGTAACTTCGGGACTGTCACAGCTGCAAAAAGCCCTAAAAAGGTGCTGAGTAAATGCAGAACCAATCCGAAAAGAACACGTGGTATGAGCATTAAATGGAAATGACAAATGATGCCTATGTTTCAGAGAAGGATACAACGATTCAAGGAAAAGCGGCGGCAAAATATTCCCGCCATAAATGAATATCCACTTACCAAATATTAATTGTTAAATATATGATAAGTGGGGGGACTATCTGTATTGGTAAAAAAATAGTTTCACACGTAAGCCAGCTTTTGACAACTCAGCTAGTCACGTAGACACAAGAAAACGCGATAGCTGAACGTGACTCCTTGAAGAGATACGGTACAAAGAGGCACGGTTCATTAAACCCACGAACTTATCAGACACGGGAAACTTAACTTAATCAAAACGGGAGATAGGCACGGTCAGAATGAATCTAGACAAAGCTACGAGCAGATTCAGGGACCCACAATTGATTACTCGAACGTTATGTAACTGAACCCCAATTACCTTATCCTTTGTAACGCCTCATTAATGTCATAATTAGTCATTGATGAGTAACCATAGCAAGAACCGTACGTTATAAGAATCTCTTATATAAGGGAGGAGAATATAGCTTGTAAATGCATCTGATTCTCGAATACAATCAACATCAATCTTTTATTTCTGCAATATTGTTTATTATTTATTTTTTCCATTATCTTGATTATCAGTAACTCGTATTCATATTAAAAATAAGCTTTGTAAAAGGGTCTAATTCTTTGGTTAAACACACGCTAATTGATTCTCTTTCCGTTATTAAACAGCTATACTCCCTTATTTTTTAGGTGAAATCCGATATTGTATTCATGAATACAGTAGCGCGAATACAATGAATGCAGTCGCACTGCTGGACTCCCCTATTTTTTAGGCAAATTCTGCTATTGCATTCATGAATACAGTAACGTGAATACAACGAATACAGTCGCGTAACAACTAAATAGTAGTTATAGGAATTATATTATATATATGATAGCTATAGGAAGTTAATAGCTACTAAACAATAATGGTGTCACGACCCAAATATCCCTCTGTAATTTTTCGTAACGGCACCTAGTATCTACGACTAAGTAAGCCTAACAAATTGCGAAATAACAGAAATGAAAACAAAAATTTAACAACTAGACTGCAATAGATAACTACAAAATGATAAAGTGCCTCTCGGCATGTATAAGCAACCTAGTACTAGAGTATACACAGCATTCCCAAAACCCCGTAATCATAAATCACAAGCTACAGAAGAAAACTAGTATATTTATACAACAGAGTCTAAGAAAGTACAGAAAGGAGGGAATAGAAGGGGACTCCGATGTCTGCGGATGCAGAAGATGTACTTTGAAGTCTCCGTACAGCAGCAAGCACTCTCAGCTAATAGTGGAGCTGATAGGAAGTACTTGGATGTGCACACAAAACATGTGCAAAAGAGTAGCATTGGTACACCACAAGGGTACCCAGTAAGTGCCAAGCCTAACTTCAGTAGAGTAGTGACGAGGTCATGTCCGGGCCAAGCTGGGATATAATAATAAGACAAATGATATAATAAAATGAAGAAATATGGAGAATTTAATAGAAAGAATTCATAGAGAAATAACAACACAACACAAGGAGATAAATAACATACTGTCTCGTAGTCCAAAAAGTAAATACTCAACAGGGGATCTCCTGAGAAACCGTCACGTAGTCCCAAAGTAAATATGCAAGGAGATCTCCTGAGGTACCGCCTCGTAGTCTCAAAAGTAAATGTGCAAGGGGATCTCCCGAGGTACTGCCTCATAGTCCCAAAAGTAAATGTGTAGGGGGATCTCCCGAGGAACCGCTCGTAGTCCCAAAAGTAAACACACAGCTCAAATCGGTGGAAAAGGCAATTAACAACAAAAATTATAAAGCTAAGGTTGATACAAATAGTGTAAGGTAGGAATTCAATTAAACATGCTGCACAGATTTCAAATAAGCATTTAAGACACGATGACATGCAAAATTAGACTAAACAGGATAACTACACATGTTGGTATAACTCAATTAAGGTGTAACAGGCTACTACTCGGCAAAAATTGAATTTTACAACAATTAGCCCGTGTATGCACTCGTCACCTCGCGTACACGGCGCTCACATACCACAGAAATATCACAACAACACCAAATCCTAAGGGGATTCCCCCCCCCCCCACACACACACACAAGATTAGGCAAGCCACTTACCTCGAACCAAACTCAATTAGTCAATAAGAATTCCCTTTCCTCGATTATCTGTCCGAATGGCCAAAATCTAGCCAAAAATAATTGCATACCATAAATATAACTATAATAGACTAATCTAGTTAATGAAATCAAGACTTTAACAAAAATTTTAAAAATCGCCCCAAGAAGTTGACTCGGACCCACGTCTCGGAATCGGGTAAAAGTCACAAAACACGAACACCATTCACCCACGAGTTCACTCGTACCAAAATTACACAAATCTGACGTCAAAATCCCAATCAAAACTCAAAAATTTGATTGAAGAACTTTTCCCATTTTCTCAACCCAAATCCGAAATTAAAGGGTGGAGTTAATGATAGATAGGTGGGATATAACCAGAAACAAGTGAAGAATCATTACCCAATCGATGCCTCTAAAAATCCTTCAAAATTTCATCCAAATTCGAGCTCTCTATCTCAAGTTATATTAAAAATGGCTAAACTCTCGATTTGAAATGTTATATTCTGCCCAGTGATCCCTTCTTCGCGAACGCGGAAGAACCCTCGCGTTAGCGAAGCACAAAATTGCTTCAGTCCAAAATTCTTCATCGCGAATGCGGTGGCCTAATCTCGAACACGAATCTTAGTCATCTCAAACCTACGCGAATGCGGGACCATCATCGCGAACGCATAGGCAACTGGCTTGGAGACCCAGTTGACCAGCTATCTCTACACAAACGCGGGACCCTCATCGCGAACGCACATACCTGTTACCTCAGAGCTTCACGAATGGGGGACCTTCATCGCAAACGTGAAGCACAAATCCCCTCCTATCTCCAGTTCCTCTTCGCGAATGGAACTCCCATCGCTAAAGCGAAGAAGGAAACCTGCAACTGGAAACACCAGAAATTACTACAACTTCAACAAGTCCAACATCGATCCGCTAACCACCCGGAATCCACCCGAGGCCCCCGGGACTTCAATGAAACATACCAACAAGTCCTATAACACCATACAAACATAGTTGAGCCCCCAATCATATCAAACAATGCCAAAAACACGAATCACCCTCCAATTCAAACTTAATGGCCTTTGATACTTCAAACTTCTACAAATAATGTCGAAACCTATCAAATCACGTCTGATTGACCCCAAATTTTTCACACACATCATAATTGGCATTACAGACCTACCCCAACTTCCGGAATTGAAATCCGATCCTGATATCAAAAAGTTCACTTCCGGTCAAACTTCCCAAAAATTCAACTTTCGACATTTCAAGTCTAATTCAGCTACACGCCTCCAAAACATAATCTGGACACACTCCTAAGTCTAAAATAACCCAATGGAGCTAAAGGAACCTACGAAACTGCATTCTGTAGTCGTCTTCACACAGTTCCAACTACAGCCAAAATCCTAGAACTTAAGCTTCCGTTTTAGGGACTAAGTGTCTCGAATCACTCTGAAACCACAAACAGAACCTCCAGGAAAGTCACATAAGCAGAAAAAGATACGGGGAAGCAGTAAATAGGGGATTGGGGATAATACTCTATAACGACTGGCCGGGTCGTTACATCCCCCCTCTTAAAATAATCGTTCGTCCTCAAACGAGTAGAGAGAACATCTGAAGTGGTGAAAAGATGAGGATAACGGCTGCACATATCATGCTCGATCTCCCAAGTTGCCTCCTCGACCAGCTGACCCCTCCACTGAACCTTCATTGAAGCAATATTTTTTTACCTCAACTTTCGCACCTTTCTATCCAAAATAGGCACCGGCTCCTCAACATAAGATAAATTCTTGTCCAACTAGACTAAGCTGAAATCCTACACATGAGATGGATCGTCGTGATACTTTTGGAGCATAGAAACATGGAATATCGGATGAACTCCTGCTAGGCTGGAAGGCAAGGCAAGCTCAGAAGCAACCTCCCCAACACCTCGAATGGGCCAATAAACCTTGGGCTCAGCTCGCCCTTCTTTCCGAACCTCATAAACCCCTTCATGGGTGACACCTGGAGCAGGACCCACTCTTCAACCATGAATGCAACATTTCGAACATTCTGATAAGCATAACTCTTCTTTCTGGAATGGGATGCGAAGTCGATCCTGAATCACCTTAACCTTCTCCAAAGCATCCTGAACCAAGTCTGTACCCAATAACCTAGCCTCGCCCGGCTCGAACTAACCCACTGGAGACCGACACCGCCTACCATACAAAGCCTCACACGGTGCCCTTTGGATGATCGACTGATAACTCTTGTTGTAAGAAAAATCAACAAGTGGCAAGAACTGATCCCAAGAACCTCCAAACTCCATCACACACGCACGAAGCATATCCTCTAATATCTGCGCTCGGACTGTCCATTCGTTTGATGGTGAAATGTTGTGCTCAACTCCACTCGAGTAACCAACTCATGTTGTACAGTCCTCTAGAACCATAATGTAAACTGCGTAGGTCAGAGATGATAGATATCGGTACGCCAGGAAGCCTGACGATCTCGCAGATACAAACTCAAGCTAGCTGCTTGAAAGAATAGGTAGTCCTCACACGAATGAAATGAGCTGACTTGGTTAGCCTGTCCACAATCACCAAACTGTATCAAACTTCCGCTGAGTCTGCGGAAGCCCAACATCGAAATCCATAATGATTCGCTCCCATTTCCACCCGGGATCTCTAACTTCTGAAGCAATCCACCTGGCTGGTGATGCTCATACTTTACCTTCTGGCAATTTAGGCATCGAGCTACATCTTCCACTGTGTCCTTCTTCATTCTCCTCCACCAATAAGGTTGCCTCAAGTACTGACGCGTCACCCAGATGAATAGATTACCGCGAACTGTGAGCCTCCTGGAGAATCAACTCACGCAATCCATCTACATTGGGCACACATAGCCTGTCATGCATCCTCAATGCACAATCATCTCCGATAGTGACCTCCTTAGCATCACCATGCTGAACCGTGTCCCTAAGGACAAGAATATTGGGGTCATTATACTAGCGCTCCCTAATACGATCATAAAGAGAAGACTGAGAGACCACACAAGCTAACACTCGAGTCGGCTCGAAAATATCCAATCTAACAAACTGGTTGGCGAAGGCCTAGACATCCAACGCAAATGATCTCTTTGTTGTAGGTAGATATTCTAAGCTCCCCAAACTCTCCACCCAGTGACTCAAGGCATCAGCCACCATATTGACCTTCCCGGGATGGTACAAATTGGTGATAACATAATCCTTAAGCAGCTCCAACCACCTCCGCTGATGCAAGTTAAGATCCTTCTATTTGAACAGATGCTACAAACTTCGGTGATCGGTGTAGATCTCACAAAGGGATAAACAACAAGGGCCCTCCCGAGATACCGTCTCGTAGTCATAATAGTAAATACTCAACAAGGGATCTCCCGAGATACCGTCTCGTAGTCCCAAAAGTAAATATGCAAAGAGATCTCCCGAAGTACTACCTCGTAGTCTCAAAAGAAAATGTGCAGAGGGATATCCCAAGGTACCACCTCGTAGTCCCAAAAGTAAACACACAGCTCAAATCGGTGGAAAAAGCAATTAACAACAAGAATCCTACATTTAAGGTTGATACAAATCAAGTAAGGCAGGAATTCAACTAAACATGCTGCACAGATTTAAATTAAGCATTTAAGACACGTAGACATGTGAAATTAGACTAAACAGGATAACTACACATGCTGATATAACTCAATTAAGGTGTAACGGGCTACTACTCAGTGAAAAATTGGATTTTACAACAACTAGCCCGTGTATGCACTCGTCACCTCGCGTACACGGCGCTCTATATCACAAAAATATCACAACAGGACCAAATCATAAGAGGATTTCCCCCACACAAGGTTAGGCAAGCCACTTACCTCACACCAGGCTCAATCAGTCAATAAAAATGCCCTTTCCTAGATTATTCGACTCCAAATGGCCCAAATCTAGCCAAATACAATTACATACCATAAATACAACTATAATAGACTAATCTAATTAATGAAATCAAGACTTTAACAAGAACTTCAAAAATCACCCCAAAACGTCAACCCGGGCCCACGTCTCGAAATCGGGTAAAAGTCAAAAAATACGAACACCATTCACCCACGAGTTCACTCATACCAAAATTACTCAAATCTGACGTCAAAATCCCAATCAAAACTCAAAATTTAGTTGAAGAACTTTTCCCATTTTTCCCAATTTTCTCAACCCAAATCCGAAATTAAAGGATGGAATTAATGATAGATTAGTGGGATATAACTATTAACAAGTGAAGAATCATTACCCAAATGATTCCTCTAAACATCCTTCATAATATCATCCAAATTCGAGCTCTCTATCTCAAGTTATGTTAAAAATGGTTTAACCCTTGATTTTGAAATGTTATATTCTATCCAGTGATCCCTTCTTCGCGAACGCGGAAGAACCCTCGCGTTCGCGAAGCACAAAATTGCTTTAGTCCAAAATACTTCATCGCGAGCGCGACGCTTACTCAGCTCAAACCTACGCGAACACGGGGCTATCATCGCGAATGTGTAGGCAAATTTCCTGGAGACTCAGTTGACCAGCTATCTCTACGCGAATGTGGGACCCACATCGCGAACGCGTAGACTTGTTACCTTAGAGATTCGCGAATGCGGGACCTTCATCGCGAACGCGAAGCAGAAATCCCCTCCTATCTCCAGTTCCTATTCGCAAATGCGGAACTCCCATTGTGAACGCGAAGAAAGAAATCAGCAACTGGAAACACCAGAAATTTCTGCAACTTCAACAAGTCTTAAAATCGATCTGCTAATCACCCGGAATCTACCCAAGGCCCCCGATACTTCTACTAAGCATACCAACAAGTCCTATAACACCATACGCACTTAGTTGAGCACCCAAATCAATCAAACAAAGCCAAAAATAATCACCCTCCAATTCAAGACTTAATGAACTTTGAAACTTCAAAATTCTACAACCGATGCCGAAACCTATCAAATCAGGTCTGATTGACCCCATATTTTTCACACAAGTCATAACGGACCTACACCAACATACGGAATCAAAATCAGACCACGATATCAAAATTTTCACTTCCGATCAAACTTCCCAAAAATTCAACTTTTTTCCATTTAAAGCCTAATTCAGCTACATACCTCCAAAACACAATCCGAACACACTCCTAAGTCCAAAATCACCCAACGATACTAATGGAACTGATGAAACTCCATACCAAATTCGTCTTCACACAGTTACAACAACGTTCAAAATCCTAGAACTTAAGCTTCTGTTTTAGGGACTAAGTGTCCCAATCACTCCGAAACCATAAACAGAACCTCCCTGCAAGTCGCATAAGCAGAAAAAGATACGGGGAAAGTAATAAATAGGGTATCGGGGCTAATACTCTCAAACAATCGGCCTGCTTGTCACATCCTCCCCTTCTTAAAACAATCGTTCGTCCTCGAACGAGTATAGAGACATACTTGAAGTGGTGAAAAGATGAGGATAACGGCTACGCATATCATGCTCGGTCTCCTAAGTCGCCTCCTCAATCGGCTAACCCCTCCACTGAACCTTCACTGAAGCAATGTTCTTTGGCCTCATCTTTTGCACATGCATGTCCATAATAGCCACTGGCTCCTCAACATAAGATAATCCTTGTCCAACTGGACAGAGCTGAAATTCAACACATGAGACGGATCGCCGTGATACTTCCGGAGCATAGAAACATGGAATACTGGATGAACTCCTGCTAGGCAAGATCATAAGCAACCTCCCCAACACGTCGCAACACCTCAAATGAGCCAATAAACCTTGGGCTGAGCTTGCCCTTCTTTCTGAACCTCATAACACCCTTCATGGGTGACACCCGGAGTAGGACCCTCTCTCCAACCATGAATGAAACATTGCGAACCTTCCGATCCGTATAACTCTTCTGTGGAGGACCCGGTGGAGCACGCGGTGCCTGAGAAGTCTGTGGAGGTACACCCCTCCTAAGTCTGGGGAGATGCCTTACCATATAGCGAGTGTCGACACACTCAAAACAAGATCTCAGAATTTGTGGTTGATGTGGCTAGCTCGAGCCAGTTCTGCTGGACTAACAGCTAAAAGCACCCCATGCAGGAGGTGCACTAGATACTGGCGGTGCATAATAAGGCTCCTGGGGCCTAGAAAGGGCCGGAATACCACTAGCGGTTGTAAGTGCTGAATGAACGGGGCAACTCTCATTTCCCCTACCATGTTGAACTGCAGCTAGAGCACGAGTACCACAATAAGTGCCAGACTCTCGTGACCTCTTGGCCTCCCTCTCCTCTCTTTCCCAATCAAGGATACCCTCCAATCTCGTAGCAATAATCACAACTTGTTGGTACGAAATCTCCATCTTCAACTCCTGGGCCATGCTAAGCCTGATACTGGGATGGAGTCCCTCTATAAACCGACGGACCCTCTTTCAAACTATAGCAACCAAGGCTGGTGCATGTCGGGCCAAATCACTGAAGCGAACTGCATACTCTGACACAGTCATAGAACCCTGGCACAACTACTCAAACTCCGCACGCCATGCGTCTCTGAGACTCTAGGGAACATACTCCCTCAAAAACATGTTCGAGAATTGAGTCCATGTAAGTGAAGCTACCTCTGCTGGACTACCCAACTCATAAGCACGCCACCACCGATAGGCTGCTTCTTTAAGCTGGAATGTAGTAAAAGAAACCCTACTCGACTCCGCTACATCTATAGTACGAAGAATACAGTGACACTCCTGCGGAAAACCCTGAGCATCCTCTGACGCCAGTCTACTGAAGGTAGGAGGGTGGTACTTCTTGTACCTCTCAAGTCTGAGTTGTTCCGCCTCCAAAACTGCTGCCCTAACCTCGGGCTAAACTGGATCTCTCGGCTGCATCGGTATGATCTCGGGAACCTAGTCGACTTGAACCCGCTGCTCTAATGTACGGGCGACGGGAGTCTGTGCTCCTCCCCCGGCCTGAGATGTGGCAGGAACAAGTGGAATCAATCCAGCTGGAGCCAAGGTGTTGAACATGCTCAGAAATTGGGCTAGTCTCCTGGAGGGCTGGTGCAACAACAGGACCTCACGTTCCTACCCTCCAGCTAGAGCTACTGGGGGCTCCTCTATTGCAGCTCGTGCGGGTGGCCTGGCTACACCACGTGGACATCCTCAGCCTCTACCCCAGCCCCGGCCTCTTGCAGCTCTAGCAGGGGGCGGGTGCCTTTTCATCAAATCCGCTTATACATGTCCAGAATTTCGAAGTCAACAATTTCGCACGACAAGGAATCAAAGAAGCATAATTTTCCTAACAGTTCCATAGCCTCCCGAATATAAGTACAGATGTCTCTCTACCGATCTGCAAGACTCTACTAAACTTGCTTGTGAGTCACGACACCTATGAACCTAGAGCTCTGATACCAACTTGTCACGACCCAAATCTCCCTCCGTAAGATTTCATGACGGCACCTAGTCTCTACGACTAGGTAAGCCTAACAAATTGCGGAATAACAGAAATGAAAAAAAAACTTAACAACCAGACTGCAACAGATAACTATAAAATGATAAAGTGTTGCTCGGCATGTACAAGAAAACTAGTATTAGAGTATACATAGCGTTCCCAAAATCCGGTAATCATAAGTCACAAGCTAAAGAAGAAAACTAGTATCTCTATACACCAGAGTCTAAGAAAGTACGGAAAGAAGGGAATAGAAGGGGACTCCAAGGTCTGCAGATGCGGAAAATGTACCTTGAAGTCTCCGTACAGCAGCAAGCACTCTCAGCTAATAGCGGGGCTGATAGGAAGTGCCTGGATCTGCACACAAAAAAGTGCAGAAGAGTAGCATTAGTGCACCACAACTGTACCAAGTAAGTGCCAAACCTAACCTCGATAGAGTAGTGACGAGGTCAGGCCCGGGACCTACTAGGATATTATAATAAGACAGATGATATAAATAAAATGAAGAAATACGGAGTATTTAACAGAAAGAATTCACAGAGAAATAACCACACAGAACAAGGAGATAAACAACAAGGGAACTCCTGAGATACCGTCTCGTAGTCCAAAAAGTAAATACTCAACAGGGGATCACCCTAGATACCGTCTCATATTCCCAAAAGTAAATATGCAAGGGGATCTTCTAAGGTACCGTTCGTAGTCTCAAAAGTAAATGTGCATGGGGATCTCTCGAGGTACCGCCTCGTAGTCCCAAAAGTAAATGTGCAGGGAGATCTCCTGAGGTACCCCCTCGTAGTCTCAATAGTAAATGTGCAGGGGGATCTCCCGAGGTACTGCCTCGTAGTCCCAAAAGTAAACACACAGCTCAAATCAGTTGAAAAAACAATTAACAGCAAGAATTCTACAGCTAAGGTTGATACAAATCAAGTAAGGCAGGAATTCAACTAAACATGCTGCATAGATTTCAAATACGCATTTAAGACACGTAGACATGCAAAATTAGACTAAACAGGATAACTACACATGTTGGTATAACTCAATTAAGGTTTAACAGGCTACTACTCAGTGAAAAACCGGATTTTACAAAAATTTGCATGTGTATGCACTCGTCACCTCGCGTACACGGCGCTCATATATCACAGAAGTATCACAACAGGACCAAATCCTAAGAGGATTTTCCCCACACAAGGTTAGGCAAGTCACTTACCTCGCACCAAGCTTAATCAGTCAATAAGAATGCCCTTTCCTCGATTATCCGAATCTGAATGGCCCAAATCTAGCCAAAAACAATTACATACCATAAATACAACTATAATAGACTAATCTAGTTAATGAAATCAAGACTTTAGCAATAATTTCAAAACTTGCCCCAAAAAGTCAACCCGGGCCCACGTCTCGGAATCGGATAAAAGTCACAAAATACGAATATCCGTTCACCCATGAGTTCACTCATACCAAAATTACTCAAATCCGACGTCACAATCCCAATCAAAACTCAAAATTTTGGTTGAAGAGCTTTTCCCATTTTTCCCAATTTTCTCAATCCAAATCCGAAATTAAAGGGTGGAACTATTGATAGATTAGTGAGATATAACAAAAAAAAAAAACAAGTGAAGAATCATTACCCAATCGATGCCTCTGAAAATCCTTCAAAATTTTGTTCAAATCCGAGCTCTCTATCTCAAGTTATGTTAAAAATGGCTAAACCCTCGATTTTCAAATGTTATATTCTGCCAGTGATCCCTTCTTCACGAACGCGGAAGAACCCTCGCGTTCGCGAAGCACGAAATTGCTTCAGCCCAAAATTCTTCATTGCGAGTGCGACGCTTACTCAGCTTAAACCTATACGGACGTGGGGCCATCATCAAGAATGCATAGGCAAATTGTCTGGACACTCAGTTGACCAGCTATCCCTATGTGAACGCGGGACCCTCATTGCGAACGCGTAGACTTGTTACCTCAGAGATTCGCAAACGCGGGACCTTTATCGCGAATGCGAAGAAAAAATCCCCTCCTATCTCCAGTTCCTTTTTGCGAAAGCGGAACTCCCATCGCGAACGCAAAGAAGGAAAGCAGCAACTGGAAACACCAGAAATTTCTGCAACTTCAACAAGTCCTAAAATCGATCAGCTAACCACACGGAATCTACCCGAGGCCCCCGAGACTTCAACCAAACATAGAAGAAAATCCTATAACACCATACGAACTTAGTTGAGCCCCAAAATCAATCAAACAACTCCAAAAACAATCACCCTCCAGTTCAAACTTAATGAACTTTGAAACTTCAAACTTCTACAACCGATGTCGAAACCTATCAAATCAGGTCCAATTGACCCCATATTTTGCACACAAGTCATAATTGACATTATGGACCTACCCCAACATCCGAAATTAGAATCCAACCACGATATTAAAAAGTCCACTTCTGGATAAACTTCCCAAAAATTTAACTTTCTCCATTTCAAGCCTAATTCAGCTACAGACCTCCAAAACACAATCTAACACACTCCTAAGTCCAAAATCACCCAACGGAACAACGGAATTGACGAAACTCCATTATGGAATCTTCTTCGCACAGGTACAACTATGGTCAAAATCTTAGAACTTAAGATTCCATTTTAGGGACTAAGTGTCCCAAATCACTCCGAAACCACAAATAGAACCTCCCGGCAAGTCACATAAGCAGAAAAAAATACGGGGGAAGTAATAAATAGGGGATCGGAGCTAATACTCTCAAACGACCGGCCTGGTCGTTACATATTCCCCCTCTTAAAACAATCAATTGTGGACATACCTGAAGTGGTGAAAAGATTAGGATAATGGCTACGCATATCATGCTCGGTCTCCTAAGTCGCCTCCTCGACCGGCTGATCCCTCCAAATGAAGCCCTTATCAAGAAACTCCTGTAACTACTCCTTCAACTCCTTCAACTCGGGAGGAGCCATACGATATGGAGGAATAGAGATGGGCTGAGTTCTCGGCAACAAATAAATGCCAAAGTCAATATCTCTGTCGGGCGTCATGCCCGGAAGATCACCTGGAAATACATCTAGAAAATCCCTTACCACTGGGACTGACTCAACTGTAGGGGTATCAATATTGACATGTCTCAAATAAGCTAGATACTCGTCAAAATATACCATACTGAGTAATAATAAGTCGCCTCTAGTCTCAAAACCACTAAGAACAACCAAACACCACCGACACACACGGTCAACAACAATAAAATCTCCCGCAGGTGTAGACACATAAACAGGAGAACTCAAATAATCACGAGATATGCCCAAATATGGGAAAAAATAAGAGGACACATAAGAATAAGTGGAGCCTGGATCAAATAAAACTGACGCATCTCTATTACAGAACGGAACAATACCTGTAATGATTACAGAATCGGAAGCAACTGCCTCTATACCAGCAGGAAGAGCATAATATAGATCCTGGCCTCCCCCTCAAAGGGACCTCTACCTCCCCGACCTCCACCTCGAGCTAGCTGAGCAAGTGGTGTGGTAGCTAGTATTGTAATCTTAGTTTGAGGACGCGGTGCCTGAGAATTCTGTGGAGGTGCACCCCTCCTAAGTCTGGGGATATCCCTCACCATATGGCGAGTGTCGCCACAGTCAAAACAATCTCTTAGAGGGTGTGGCTGCGATGGCTGGCTCGGGCCAGGTTTGCTGGACTGACCGCTAAAAGCACCCCGTGTAGGAGGTGAACTAGATACTGGCGGTGCATAATAAGGCTTCTGGGGCCTAGAAGGGGCCAGAATACCACTGGCGGCTGGAAGTGCTGAATGAACGGGGAAACTCACATAGCCCCTACCATGTCGAGCTGTATCTAGGGCACGAGTACCACAATAAGTGCCAAACTCTCGAGACCTCTTGGACTCCCTCTCCTCTCTCTCCTAAGCAAGCATACCCTCCAATCTCCTAGCAATACTCACAACTTGCAGGTAATAAATCTCCATCTCCAACTCCCACGCCATGTTAATCCTAATACTAGGATGGAGTCCCTCGATAACCGATGGACCCTTTCTCGAACTATAGCAACCAAGGCTGGTGCATGTCGGTCCAAATCACTGAAGCGAACTGCATACTCTAACACAGTCATAGAACCCTTTTGCAACTACTCAAACTCCACATGCCATGCGTCTCTGAGACTCTGGGGAACATACTCCCTCAAGAACATGTCCGAAAACTGAGTCCACGTAAGTGAAGTTGCCTCAGCTGGACTACCAAACTCATAAGCACGCTACCACTGATAGGCTGCTCCTCTAAGCTGGAATGTAGTAAAAAAAACCACTCAACTCCGCTACACCCATAGTACGGAGAATACGGTGACACTCCTGTGGAAAACCCTGGGCATCCTTTGACGCCAATCCACTGAAGGTAGGAGGGTGGTACTTCTTGTACCTCTCAAGTCTGAGCTGCTCCCCCTCAGAAACTGTTTCCCTAACCTCGGGCTGAACTAGAGCTACCGGCTGCATCGGTATGATATCTAGAACCTAGTCGACCTGAACCCACTGCTCTAGGGTACGAGTGGCAGGAGTCTGTGCTCCTCCCCCGGCCTGAGATGTTCAGGAGCAAGTGGAATCAATCCGGCTTGAGCCAAGGTGCTGAACATGCTCAGAAACTAGACTAGAGTTTCCTGGAGGGTTGGTGCAGCAACAGGTACCTCAGGTGACTGCCCTCCAGCTGGAGCTACTGGGGGCTTCTCTATAGCAGCTCGTGCGGGTGCTCTGGTTGCACCAGGTGGATGTCCTCGGCCTCTACCCAGGCCCCGACCCCATCCCTGGCCCCGGCCCCGGCCTCTCACGGCTCTAGCAGGGGGTGCCGGTGGTTGTTCATCAGATTCGCATGTACGTGTCCTCACCGTCTATGAGAGAATAGAAGATAGAAGTTTATAATTTTGAAGTCAACAATTTCGCACGACCAGGAATCAAAGAAGTGTAATTTTCCTAACAGCTCCATAGCCTCCCGAAGATAAGTACATACATCTCTGTGTCGATCCGTGAGACTCTACTAAACTTGCTTGTGAGTCACGACACCTACGAACCTAGAGCTCTGATACCAACTTGTCACGAACCAAATCTCCCTCTGTAACATGTCGTGACGGCACCTAGTCTCTACGACTAGGTAAGCCTAACAAATTGCGGAATAACATAAATGAAAACAAGAATTTAACAACAAGACTGCAACAGATAGCTATAAAATGATAAAGTGTCGCTCGGCATGTACAAGCAACCTAGTACTAGAGTATCCACAGTGTTCCAAAAACCTGATAATCATAAGTCACAAGCTAAAGAAAAAAAATAGTATCTCTATACACCAGAGTCTAAGAAAGTACGAAAATGAGGGAATAAAATGGGACTCCGAGGTCTGCGAACGCGGCAAATGTACCTTGAAGTCTCCGTACAGCAGCAAGCACTCTCACCTAATAGTTGGGCTGATTGGAAGTACCTAGATCTGCACACAAAACAAGTGCAGAAGAGTAGCATGAGTACACCACAATGGTACCCAGTAAGTTCCAAGCCTAACCTCGGTAGAGTAGTGACGAGGTCAGGACCGGGCCCTACTGGGATATAATAATAAGATAGATGATATACTAAATGAAGAAAGACGGAGAATTTAACAGAAAAAAGAATTCACAGAGAAATAACAAACACAACACAAGGAGATAAACAACAGGAGCGCTCCTGAGATACCATCTCGTAGTCCCAAAAGTAAATACTCAACAAGGGATCTCTGAGATATCGTCTCGTAGTCCCAAAAGTAAATATGCAAGGACATCTCCCAAGGTACCGCCTCATAGTCCCAAAAGTAAATATGCAGGGGGATATGCCGAGGTACCGCCTCGTAGTCCCAAAAGTAAATGAGCAGGGGATCTTCCGAGGTACCGCCTCGTAGTCCCAAAAGTAAACACATAGCTCAAATCGATGGAGAAAGAAATTAACAGCAAGAATTCTACAGCTAAGGTTGATACAAATCAAGTAAGGAAGGGCAAAAATTTCAAATAAGCAGTTAAGACACGTAGACATGTGAAATTAGACTAAACAGGATAACTACACATGCTGGTATAACTCAATTAAGGTGTAACAGGCTACTACTCAGTGAAAAATCGGATTTTATAACAATTATCCCGTGTATGCACGCGTCACCTCGTGTACACGACGCTCACATATCACAAAAATATCACAACAGGACCAAATCTTAAGGGGATTTACCCCACACAAGGTTAGGCAAGCCACTTACCACGAACCAAGATCAATTAGTCAATAAGAATGCCCTTTCCTCGATTATCCGACTCTGAATGTCCCAAATATAGCCAAAAATAATTACTAACATAAATACAACTATAGTAGACTAATTTAATTAATGAAATCAACACTTTAACAAGAATTTCGAAAATCGCCCCAAAGTCGACCTGAGCCCACGTCTCGAAATCGGGTAAACGTTACAAAATACGAACACCCATTCACCCACGAGTTCATTCGTACCAAAATTACTCAAATCCGACGTCAAAATCCCAATCAAAACTCAAAAATTTGGTTGAAGAACTTTTCCCAGTTTTCCTAGCTTTCTCAACCCAAATCCTAAATTAAAGGGTAGAATTAATGATAGATTAGTGGGATATAATCAAAAATGAGTGAAGAATCATTACCCAATCGATGCCTTTGAAATTCCTTCAAAATTCCGTCCAAATCCGAGCTCTCTATCTCAAGTTATGTTAAAAATGGCTAAACCCTCGATTTTCAAATGTTATATCCGCTAACCACCCGGAATCCACCCGAGCCCTGGGACTTCAACAAATCATATAACACCATATGAACTTAGTTGAGCCCCGAAATCACATCAAACAACGCCGAAAACATGAATCACCTTCCAATTCAAACTTACTGAACTTTGA
Organism: Nicotiana paniculata; assembly: GCA_005239505.1. NCBI lineage: Eukaryota > Viridiplantae > Streptophyta > Magnoliopsida > Solanales > Solanaceae > Nicotiana > Nicotiana paniculata. The sequence continues at coordinate 12,321 of MDKI01063162.1, read as the reverse complement.
AACTTCAAACTTCTACAACCGATGTCGAAACCTATCAAATCACGTCCGATTGACCTCAAATTTTGCAAACACGTCATAATTGACATTACCGACCTACCCCAACTTCCGGAATTGGAATCCGACCCCAATATCAAAAGGTCTACTTCCGGTCAAACTTCCTAAAAATTTAACTTTCGTCATTTCAAGACTAATTCAGCTACAGAGTTACAAAACACAATTCGGACACGCTCCTAACTGCAAAATCACTCAATGGAGCTAACGGAACTGACGAAACTCCATTCCGGAGTCGTCTTCACACGGTTCCAACTATGGTCAAAATCCTAGAACTTAGGCTTCCGTTTTAGGGACTAAGTGTCCCAAATCACTCCGAAACCACAAACAGAACCTCTTGGGAAGTCACATATGCCAAAAAAGATACGGGGGAAGCAGTAAATAGGGGATCGGGGCTAATACTCTCAAACGACCGGTCGGATCGTTACAAGTGAATTATGAAAATTCCTCTTTTTAAAATTATTATTATTGCAGGTCCCATACCATAGTGGTTCATTTGTTAAAATGTGAAGATTTTAAGGCTAGTTTAAAACCACAAGTTTATGAACCAAATTATCAATATTGAAAAATGATAGACCTGATAACCTTTTGGTGCGACGCGTCTTAGCTTTTTTAGTGGTCTATTTGGAACGAATATGAATTAGTCAATATTAATGAGCCTCACGTACTGGATAAACAAAAAAAATGATAGACAAATTAAATTATAAGAAAATTGACGCATGCAATTGTTTTTTAAGGGTGACTACTATGGATCCTTTATTTTCTTTGGCGATGCAATGTAAGATGCCTAGACATGACGTGCCTCGACCTGATGGCTTCAAGTTCAACTTGCGTTCAAAAACTCGATGGGTCACGAAATTAAGAAACAGCAAAACAATTTTAAATAGTAATTTTTACATTCCTATACACTATAGGAAACTATATTACCCTCCCTACTCAAGTTTTACTATAATTACATTTTATATACCCAATTACCATTTATGTACATTTTAAGGGAATTAATGATATTAATTAGTGTCCTAAAATAACTCTACTGGATATTCCCACTGCCCCCACATTTCTCTCTCCACATACCATCCCCCTCACCCATGTATCTCACCCACGATTTTCTCTGCACTCACCCACGATTTTCTCTTTACAAAACTCAGAAATCCTCCATTAACGCCTTTTTCATCTCTTCTTCAAAAACCAGACAAAATTCTTACTCTTCTTCAAAGTTCCTACCTCCATTAGCGTCTCAGATTAGCTTGATTTTCAATGAAGAAGAAGATATCTTCAAAGAACAGCCCTAAAAGACAAAGGAGCAGATGTTCCTTCATTTGATTTGGGTGTTTTCTCAGCAAATTCACCCAAAAAGGCTTCAAAATTAGCTCATACAAAAGAAGATAACAAGCCCAGGATTTCCCCTCGTGAAGCTAGGGCAGAAGCTCGAACAAAGCAAAAGCACGATGTTGATACTGGTAAATCGTCGAGGCCTGTCAAAGATGCGAAAAGGAAAGGCAAAGATATTGATTTCGATGATGATTTCGTCGAAGAAGAAGTTGTCATTAAAGTTGCAAAAAAAGTTAGAGTGTCTCCTAATGTAAAAGCTTCAAAAAAGAACAAAGTTAAAAAATCTCCTAAAATTGTTCCCCAACAGTCATTGGTGAAGGTAAGAATTTATTAGTTTCAACACTAGCTTTTTTTCAAAAGATAAAAAAATTTGTTCTCACTCTTAGGAACCTATATAATTTGTGCTTTTGTAGTTTGTGTAGAAATTTTATCTACATTGTGTAGATTTGTTGTAGACTTATAATTCCTGATTGTAGATACATTTGTTAAATAAATGTTTGCCTTGTTTTGACTCTATTTAAAGATTGTAGAAATTTTGTAAAACAATTATAGTTATTTTGTTTTCTGTTTTTACTTTTGTTATGTAATTGTAGCTATAGTGTATAAAAATGTAGATATTTTATTTTTTAGGTTTGAGCCTTGTTTAATAAGAGATTTTTACTTTTGGTGCAGAATGGACTTTTTTTGCACCTCATAATGTTGATTATGGGGTCGTTAGGTTTCAGACATTATCCGACCCCAGTATTCCTGGCCAAATTAAAGTTTATTGTCTGCAAATGGTTTAAAGCTTTTCAAGAAGACATGTTTTGGTTATTTGATTTCATTGCCCAGAATGTGTATGCAAAACCAAGCAATTCATCTTCTAATGAAGTATGAATTGAATGCATCTGGTTCTGACTATTTTTCAGCAGAGATAATGTCACGACCCAAATCCTAACCCAGGTCGCGATGGCGCCCAACACCGCCATCAGGCAAGCCAACCATTATCTACTAGTGAGTTTCATGTAGTTTACCAAAAATATTTTCAACACTTGCTTAACTTAGTTTTGGGACATTAAGTAGAAACGTATAACTTAGGCAATTTTATGCAAAATAAATAATCTTGAAGTCATAATTAAATATTACATCCCAAAATAAATCTACTAGTGTGTATGTGCCAGGAACTAGTGTCACAAGTCTACAGGCATCTAGTAGAATAATATCAAAAGAATGAAAGGTTGTCCTACTATCTGAGTGAGTATAGACAGAAATAACAAAAGAATAGCTCCAAAGTGTTGCTGGAAGTCGCCAAGAGGAGCAGCTCACCGTGAAGCTTCGATCAGTATAACTCAGGAACGAACTCCGAACTGGAACCCAGATGCACCTGCCTAAGAACCTGTACAATTAAGTACAGAGCGTAGCATGAGTACATAAACAATATGTACCTAGTAAGTATCCCGCCTAATCTCGAAGAAGTAGTGACGAGAGGTCGACTTGACACTTACTAGGGCCCAAACAGTATATTTAGGTGATAATTTAAAAGAGGACAACAAGTAAGGATGGATAGTAAGGAAATAGATATTGAATCGTAATAAAATCCAAATATGTAGTGAAGCATCAATTTACAAGTTTTCAGTTCGATCTTCCAGGATATTTCACAGCTTATAAGCATAAACAACATCAGGCAAGTAGCATGCGCATAGTGGAATAAGGACATCCAGCCTGGGCCAACATAATAATAATAATTGTGCACTATCGAAGGGTCGAACGACGCGAACCATAGATGCATCTATCAACTTGTCGCGTACGGCCCGCTCCCATAAGAGTAGGGGAAAGAATCACTCCGCTCGCAGGATATAAATTGCGAAGCAGTCGCATGCAAACACAACATCTTCCTTTAAATCCTTTCCAAATAACAATTCTTTCAAAAACATCAAATTCTCGGTTTTCTTGAAACAAAGTTGTATAAAATGAAGTTACAAAGCATATAACTCTTGTTAATGGAATTCACATGGCATGGTATGGACCTAACTACCCCGACATAACGATAATAGTCACTACGCACGGGCTCTCGTCACCTCGCACGTACGTAGTCCCCCACAACAATAACACATAATCATTTAATTCACCTATGGGGAAAATTTCCTCTTACAAGGTTAGAAAGGAGACTTACCTCGCGTCAAGTCTACTTCCTGGGTCAAGAATGCGCCCGAAACTCCAAATTCGTCGCCCAAGGACTCGAAACTAGTCAAATATTTCATAAACAAATCAGTCTATACTCCAAAGTCCTTAATTCTCCTACTTAAATGATCATTTCAACCTAAATTGGGAAAATCCTAAAATACACCTCCGGGCCCACATGCTCGGATTCCGGAAATTTTTGAAGGAAACTATCACCCATGGCCTAAGGATCAATATTAGATAGTTTTTTTATGATTCCTAAACAAATTTCTTGGTAATTTCCCATTTTTGTCAAAAACCTAGGTTTTTACTCTAACCCGTGGTTTCTACTAATTGTTGTGTTAATCTACCTGGAATTCAAGTATAAAGCTAAATTTATAGTAGGAATTACTTACCTCACAGTAGCTAGGTCGAATACCCTCCTTGCATGCTCTCAAAATCTCCCAAAGAAGAAGAATGGTGTTCAAAAATGGCTAAGTCCCGTATTTAAAACGAAACTCATTGCCTACAGGATTTCCGCACCTGCGGAGAAGGGGAAGGGGGCCTGGCTTCGCACCTGCGGCTCCGCTTCTGCGGAAATGGGTCTGCATCTACGGAAATGGGCAGCTCCTTCAGGAGTCGCTCCTGCGAGGCTGGGACCGCATAAGCGGTCTCGCACCTGCACTTGACCTCCGCAGGTGCGGTCACACCAGATCTGGTGCACCAGCAGTCATTTATGGCTAGTTTTTGCCTCGCTCGATGCCTGAATGGCATCTGGTCCCACCCGAGAATCCGTCCAAACATACCAACAAGTCCTAAATCATAGTACGGACTCGCTCGAGCCTTCGGAACGTCCGAAACAGCACTAAATCTAAAAATCATACCCCAAAACCTATTGGATCAAACTTAAAAACTTCAAGTTTTTGAATTCGCTTTCAATACGCCGAACCTATCTATACTACTAGGAATGACACCAAATTTTGCGAGAAAGTCATAAATGACATAACGGAACTATTCCCGGTCTCGGAATTCCGTTTTGATCTCGATAACACAAAAACACGTTCCAAACCTCAATTTGAACTTAAGGAAATTCTTATTTCACTATTTGGCGCCGAAACTCCCCTGGGTCATCCAAAACCCGTTTCGAACACACGCCCAAGTCAGAAATTATCATACAAACCTACCGAAATCTTTGAATCTCGATTCTGGGGTCGTTCACTAAAAATGTTGACTGAAATCAAACTTGGCCTTTAAGGCCAACCTTAAGGAACTAAGTGTTCCTACACCACTCCAAACTCCCCCAAACCTCAAACCACCCGTCCCCGCAATTCACAAATCAGTAAAAGCAACTACGGCGAGTCTTATTTAGGGGCACGGGGTCCTAGAACACAAAATGACCGATTGGGTCGTTACATTATTCACCTCTTAAACAAATGTTCGTCCTCGAACGGGTCTAGAATCATACCTGGAGTGCTGAATAAGTGTGGATATCTGCTCCGCATGTCCTCCTCGAACTCCCAAGTTGCCTCCTCAACTGGTTGGCCCCTCCACTAGACCCTTACGGCGGAAACCCTCTTGAACCTCAACTGGCGATCCTGCCTGTCAATAATGGCAACCGGCTCCTCTTCATAGCCCAACCTCTCATCAAATTGAATGGTGCTGAAATCTATCACGTGAGAGAAGTCGGCGTGATACCTCCGGAGCATGGATACATGAAAGACCGGATGAACCCCTGATAAACTGGGAGGTAAATCAAGATCATAAGAAACCTCCCCAACTCGTCTCAACACCTCAAATGGGCCTATAAACCTCGGGCTCAGCTAGCCCTTCTTCCCAAACCTCATAATACCCTTCATCGGCGAGACCTTCAACAGAACCTTCTTGCCCTCCATAAATGATACATCACGTGCCTTCTGATCCGCGTAACTCTTTTGTCTGGACTGTGCTGTGCGAAGTCTCTCCTGAATCAACTTCACCTTCTCCAAAGCATCCTTCACCAGATCGGTGCCATATAGCTTAGCCTCGCCAGGCTCAAACCACCCGATGGGAGAACGACATCGCCAACCATACAAGGCCTCAAATGGAGCCATCTCAATGCTGGACTGATAACTATTATTATAAGCAAACTCGGCCAAAGGCAAGAACTGGTCCCACTGACCTCCAAAGTCAATCACACATGCTCTGATCATGTCCTCCAATATTTGAATTGTCCGCTCCGGCTGCCCGTCGGTCTAAGGGTGGAATGATGTGTAGAGCTCTACCCGGGGGCCTACCTCACTCTACACAGCTCACCAAAAGTGCGAGGTGAACTGAGTACCTCGATATGATATAATGGAAACATGCACACCGTGAAACTAAACTATCTCCCGAATGTAGATCTGGGCCAACCTGTCAGAAGTGTAAGTGGTGGCTACTGGAATGAAATGTGCCGACTTGGTCAACCTGTCCACAATAACCCAAACAGCATCAACCTTCTGCAAGGTCTGAGGAAACCCAACTACGAAGTCCATAGTGATGCGCTCCCATTTCCACTCAGGTATAGGCATCTATTGAAGTAGGCCTCCTGGCCTCTGGTGCTCATATTTAACATGCGGGCAATTTAGACATCTAGCCACATACTCCACTATGTCTTTCTTCATCCGTATCCACCAGAAATGCTGCTTCGAGTCACGATACATCTTCCTAGCACCAGGATGAATGGAATATCGTGAACTATGAGCCTTCTCTAGAATCCTCTCCCGCATGCCATCGACATTAGGGACACATAAGCGACCCTAAAGTCCCAAAACACCATCCTCGCCAATAGAAACCTCCTTGGAACCACCCTGTACCACCGTCTCCTGGAGAGCCACCAAGTGCGGATCATCATACTGCCGAGTCTTGATCTCCCCCAGTAATAAAGACTGGGCCACCACACGAGTAAGAACCCGGATGGGCTCGGAAAGGTCCAACCTCACCAGGCGATTAGCCAAGGACTGAATGTCCAAAGCTAGAGGTCTCTCCTCTGCTGAAATTAAATCCAAACTACCCATACTCTCTGCCTTCCTGCTTAAGGCATCTGCAACCACGTTTTCCTTGCCCGGATGATAAAGAATGGTGATGTCATAATCCTTCAGCAACCCAAGCTACCTGCGCTGCCTCAAATTAAGATCCCTCTGCTTGAACAAGTACTGCAAGCTGCGGTGGTCCGTATAAACCTCACAAGGCACCCCATACAAGTAGTGTCTCCAAATCTTTAGAGCATGAACAATCGCCGCCAACTCCTAGTCGTGGGCATGGTAATTTTTCTCATGAACCTTCAGCTGACATGAAGCATATGCAATAACTCGCCCATCCTGAATCAACACACATCCCAAACCAACGTGTGAAGCGTCGCAATAAACTGTATACATCCCAGAATCGGAAGTCAACACTAGAACTGGTGTTGAGGTCAATGATGTCTTGAGCTTCCGAAAGCTCGCCTCACACTGATCAGACCATCGGAAAGGGGCATTATTCTGAGTCAATCTAGTAAGAGGAGCTGCAATTGAAGAAAAACCCTCCACAAATTGGCGATAATAACCTGCTAGAGCCAAGAAGCTCCTGATCTCTGTAGCTGAAGTAGGGCGTAGCCAACTCTGAACTGCCTCAATCTTCGTAGGATCAACCTTGATACCCTCTCCGGATACCACATTCCCCAAGAATGCCACAGGATCCAACCAAAACTCACACTTGGAGAACTTAGCATACAGCTTCTGTTCCCGCAAAGTCTGGAGCACAACCCTCAAATGTTGCTCGTGCTCCCCCAGGCTACGTGAGTAAATCAAAATTTCATCAATGAAGAAGATGACAAAAGAATCAATATAAGGCATGAACACCCTGTTCATCAAGTCCATAAATACTGTTGGGGCATTAATCAAGCGAAAGGACATCACCAGGAACTCATAATGACCATATCTCGTACGAAAGGCCGTATTCAGAACATCCGAGTCCTGAATCTTCAACTGATGGTACCCCGATCTCAGGTCAATCTTAAAAAACACCCGAGCACCCTACAACTATTCAAACAAATCATCGATACGCGGAAATGGGTACTTGTTCTTGATGGTGACCTTGTTCAACTAGCGGTAGTCAATACACATCAGCATAGTCCCATCCTTCTTCTTCACAAATAGCAATGGAGCACCCCAAGGCGATACGCTCGGTCTGATAAACCCCTTAGCCAGTAACTCCTCAAGATGTTCTTTCAATTCCTTCGGAGCCATACGGTATGGGGGAATAGATATGGGCTGGGTTCCTGGAGCTAAGTCAATGCAAAAATCAATGTCACGATCCGGTGGCATGCCTGGAAGGTCTGAAGGGAATACATTATCAAACCATCGAACTACTGGCACTGAATCAATCGTCGGAGACTCGGCGGTGGTGTCCCACACATACGCCAGATAAGCCAAACAACCCTTCTTGACCATATGTCGATCCTTCAGGAAAGAAATAACCCGACTAGCGGCACTAACTGAGGAACCTCTCCACTCCAATCTCGGCAACTCGGGCATGGCTAGAGTAACAGTCTTGGAATGGCAATCTAGAATGGCATGATAGAGAGACAGCCAATCCATGCCCACGATGACCTCAAAATCAACCATATCGAGTAACAGGAGGTCCGTTCTGGTCTCGAACCCCAGAATGTAACCACACAAGACCGATAAATTCGATCCACAACCACAGAATCGCCCACAGGAGTGGACACATAAACAGGAGTACCCAAGGACCCACGAGGAATATCCTGGGAATGAGCAAATAAGGCTGATAAATATGGATAAGTGGACCCTGGATCGAATAATACCAATGCATCTCTACCACATACTAAAATAATACCTGTGATCACGGCAAATGAGGCCACTGCATCTGATCTGGCCGGAATAGCATAGAATCTGGCTGGAGAGTCGGATGACTGACCTCTACCTGAATAAACAGGAGTTGACTAGGTTCCCCCTGCCTAGCCTCCACCTCTGGGACGACCCCTACTATCCCGTCCTCCACCTCTGGGTGGTCGAAACGTTGGTGCTGATCTCATAGGCTGGTGACCTTGCTGCACTGCCTTGCCCTGAATCCTGGGACAATGCCTTTTCATGTGACCTGGATCCCCACACTCATAACAACCTCTCGGCACCATAGCCTGATGCACTGAAGAAGAACCCTGAATAGCAAGAGAACGGTATGAACTCTCTGGCATAGCACTAAAATAAGCACTGGTAGACCCCTGATGACCAGAATACCCGCCAGAAGTACCCTGAATAGCTGGCGGGCGGTAAGAACTCTCCGCCATGGCGCTGAAATAAGGCCTCGCTGGGACACCTCATGGAGGAAGTGGTGGCGCTGAATATGGGGGTCTACTGGTATGGCCCCTACCAAACTGACCTCTGCCCCTAGCTGGGGCACCTCCGAAATCCCCAGAAAATCTAGATTTGTTATCCTACTGACCTTTCTCTCTACTCCTCGACCGATAACCCTCGATCATGCGATCAATCTCTACCATCAACTGATAAGGAGTCCCCATCTCCACCTCTCGGGCCATGTAGTCACTAATACCTGGATGCAAACCAGCTACAAATCTTTGCACTCTCTCTGCGTCAGTAGGGAGTATCATGAGTGCGTGACGAGACAGCTCAAAAAACCTAGCCTCGTAGTCGGTCACTGACATCTGACCCTGCTGCAACTTCTCAAACTGATACCGCAGCTCTTCCCTCTCAAAGGGTGGAATATACCGGTCCAGGAATAGCCGAGTGAACTTCTCCCAAATGATGGGAGGGGAATCTGCCGGTCTGCCAAGAATGTAGGACTGCCACCATCTGCAGGCCCTACCCTCTAGCTAAAAAGTAGTGAAGTCCACTCCATGAGACTCCAGTATCCTTATGTTGTGCAGTCTGTCCTTGCACCTATCAATAAAGTCCTATGCATCCTCATGACGCTCGCCTTCGTAGACAGGAGGGTGCAGCCTGGTCCACCTATCTAATAACTTCTACGGATCACTGTCCGCAACTGGTCTGACCTCAGGTGCTGCTGGTGTTGGCTGGACCCCGCCCACGGGCAGTGTACCCGGGGTATGATATATTGTTGCTGCATGTCCGGCGGCCTATGCAGTAGAGGTCTGTGCTCCCCCTCCCGCCTGAGATGTGGCCGGATCTGCTGGAAATAAACCATTCTGAGTCATGGTGTCCATGAACCGCATCATACGGCCCATGACCTCCTGAAATCCTGGCGCTGTCATAAAGTCCAAAGGGGTAGGATCTGCTGCGGGCACCTCGCCCTGCTCCTCAGTGATGGGATCATCTACTGGATCCGCTGGGGGTGTAACTGGTACAGTCCTGGGATGCCCTCGTCCACTACCTCGGGCCAGTGCCCTCCCCCGGCCTCTGCCACGGCCTCAGATAACGGGGGTAGCGGCTCCTCCCGGGTTCGGAACATCGGCTGCGAGCATCCTCACCATCTGTGAGAGAATAGAAGAGTGATATTTAGTATACCATCAACTGCACGATAGAAGATGAATAAAGAGAGATCTCCTAAAACCCTATAGCTTCCCGAAGATAAATACAGACGTCTCTGTATCGATCCGCGAGACTCTATTGGGTCTGCCCATAACTTGTGAAACCTACGCGAACCTAGAGCTCTGATACCATGTTGTCACGACCCAAATCTTAACCCAGGTCGCGATGGCACCCCAACACCACCGTCAGGCAAGCCAACCATTATCTACTAGTGAGTTTCATGTAGTTTACCAAAAACATTTTTCAACACTTGCTTAACTTAGTTTTGGGACATTAAGTAGAAACGGATAACTTAGGAAATTTTATGCAAAATAAATAATCATGAAGTCATAATTAACGATTACATCCCAAAATAAAGTCCACTAGCGTGTGTGTGCCAAGAACTAGTGTCATAAGTCTATAGGCATCTAGTAGAATAATATCAAAAGAATGAAAGTCCGTCCTACTGTCTGAGTGAGTATAGACAGAAATAAGAAAAGAATAGCTCTAAAGTGCTGCTGGAAGTCGCCAAGAGGAGCAGCTCACCGTCAAGCCTCGATCAGTATAACTCAGGAACGAGCTTCGGGCTGGAACCCAGATGCACCTGCCTCAGAACCTGTACAATTAAGTACAAAGCGTAGCATGAGTACATAAATAATATGTACCCAGTAAGTATCCCGCCTAATCTCGAAGAAGTAGTAACGAGAGGTCAACTTGACACTTACTAGGGTCCAAACAATATATTTAGGTGATAATTTAAAAGAGGACAACAAGTAAGCATGGATAGTAAGGAAATAGATATCGAATCGTAATAAAATCCAAATATGTAGTGAAGCATCAATTTACAAGTTTTCAGTTCGATCTTTCAGGATATTTCACAGCTCAATAGTCATAAACAACATCAGGCAAGTAGCATGCGCATAGTGTAATAAGGACATCCGGCCTGGGCCAACATAATAATAATAATTGTGCACTACCGAAGGGTCGAACAGCGCGAACCATAGATTCATCTATTAACCTTCCGTGGAGTACGGCCCTCACCCATGAGAGTAGGGGAAAGAATCACTTTTCTCGCGGTATATAAATTGCGAAGCGGTCGCATGCAAACACAACATCTTCCTTTAAATCCTTTCCAAATAACAATTCTTTTTAAAACATCAAATTCTCGATTTTCTTGAAATAAAGTTGTATAATGAAGTTACAAAGCATATAACTCAAGTTAATGGAATTCACATGGCATGGTGTGGGCCTAACTACCCAGACATAACGATAATAGTCACTACGCACGGGCTCTCGTCACCTCGCATGTGCGTAGTCCCCCACAACAATAACACATAATCATTTAATTCACCTATGGGAAAAATTCCCTCTTACAAGGTTAGAAAGGAGACTTACCTCGCGTCAAGTCTACTTCCCGGGTCAAGAATGCACCCGAAACTCCAAATTCGTCGCCCAAGGACTCGAAACTAGTAAAATATTGCATAAACAAATCATTCTATACTCCAAAGTCCTAATTCTCCTACTTAAATGATCATTTCAACCTAAATTGAGAAAATCCTAAAAAACACCTTCGGGCCCACATGCTCGGATTCCGGAAATTTTTTAAGGAAACTATCACCCATGGCCTAAGGATCAATATTATATAATTCTTGTATGATTCCTTAACAAATTTCTTGGTAATTTCCCATTTTTGTCAAAAACCTAGGTTTTTACTCTAACCCATGGTTTCTACTAATTGTTGTGTTAATCTACCTAGGAATTCAAGTATAAAGCTAAATTTATAGTAGGAATTACTTACCTCACAGTAGCTAGGTCGGATACCCTCCTTGCATGCTCTCAAAATCGCCCAAAGAAGAAGAATAGTGTTCAAAAATGGCTATGTCCCGTATTTAAAACGAAATTCACTCCTTACAGGCTTTCCGCACCTGCGGCTCGAGGACCGCACCTGCGGAGAAGGGGAAGGGGGCCTGGCTTCGCACCTGCGGAGCGGAGTCCGCACCTGCGGCTCCGCTTCTACGAAAAGGGGTCCGCATCTGCAAAAATGGGCATCTCCTTCAGGAGTTGCACCTGTGAGTCTAGGACCGCAGAACCGGTATCGCACCTGCGACTTGACCTCTGCAGGTGCAGTCGTACCAGATCTGGTGCACCAGCAGTCATTTAAGGTTGGTTTTTGCCTTGCTCGATGCCCGAATGGCATCTGGTCCCACCCGAGACCCTGTCCAAACATACCAACAAGTCCTAAATCATAGTACGGACTCGCTCGAGCCTTCGGAACGTCCGAAACAACGCTAAATCT